>WOGO01000064.1:0-34444 GCA_015342085.1 Leptinotarsa defecta
CTTGGCTAACTAACTACTAAAATTTCAACTTGCTCCTGATACTATGATTTATTTGATATTTTCACATATAATAGAGAAAATAGCATTACTCCAGAAGAGCATGTTTTTTCCAAAATATTTGCACAATAGTTCTCATCATAATTTACAATATAAACGTCTACTCCCTTTGATATTTCAAAATCATGATGTGCAATACAGAAAAGCCCTTTTTTTATATTTGAAAAATACATCTGCATTTGGACCTGAGCCATATATTTTGAGGATATAACATCTTTTGAAACATATCTACTCATGGCTTTCTCAGATGATGGACATTTGATTTCAATACTGTAATCAATACTGTCACCATCAGGAGATGCACCAAATACGGAATAATTAAGGTTTAAGATCAAACCACACCCATTAATTTTCAGTGTCATTTTTTTTCCAATTCTTTCAATACTTTTTTCTCTAGCAAACGCCCTCTTTTCATCATGCTATATCATTGACCTAACTAATATAGTCAATACGGATTGGTCAATCTCATTATTCGCCGACAACTCATCGTCTATTGTTTTGTATGGTAGAAGCGAATATTTCGAGATCTCATGAAATACGGAACAAAACTCATTGAATGCGTAGTTTATTCTGAAGTCTATCATCTAATAAGAAACAAAACTCATTGAATGCGTAGTTTATTCTATATTCTATCATCATCCATGTTATTGTATTTGAAGAGATTCAAGTTCTTGATAGAACTCATGGTTACTGTCGAAGACTATGTATGGAGGTGAAAGAAGATCAGAAGTACAGAAATAGTTTCAACCTGAAGAAAGAGAGAATTAACACTGATGAAATCTAGCTACCTGCACTTTACTGCTGCGTACGAATTTTAAAATTAAAATGTTTATATTTTCAATAGTTATTCAGTGTTTCGTATCTAGATGAGTTATTTTTATTGCAACTGAATATAGGAGTACATATTGTGAATTTTTTATTATTTTTTGTGTTATTCATCGCAAGACAATGTGCAATATTGACAACTATATCTTCTATATTTCTAACATTTATGCACATCATCGAATGAATAATTCAAAATATTGCTTTCTACGGTGGCACAGTTGTATTCGATCCTTAATTGTTTATCTCTTATAATTCTGTCACACGTTACAGCTTATCTCGGCTTATCTCTGTATTCTAACTATATCATACGAGTCAACAAACCTAGATCTACCTAGATGTGTACATTCCATAAATAGAGAGTCCCAAAAAATGTTACACCTAAAAGTATTTACTGAAACAGTTGCTCAAATGAAATTTAAGCATTCAAACTCTCTGAATTTTTGAGTTGTCAATATTCGATATATGTTATATTGTAATACAAAATTCTTCCATAAAGGTCTTATGTTTCATCAGTTTTGTTTCCATACTGAACAGATAATTTGGTTAGTAATTGGCATTGGTTCACAAAACCGCAACACGTGTGTTCATACTAACTGAATTCTACTTATTGTGTGCTTTATATCATATATCAATTTGAATTATATGGTCCTCTATCTACCTATTGACTGATAATTAACCCTGAGTCTAGGTATAAACTAATTAAAATTTTTGAATATTACAAAATAAATTTCAGAAACAAACAATTGTTATGCATACCTATTATATAAAGAACTGATAAGGTAGAATATAGTCAGTATGAATTCGCCTAAGGAAGCTATTGTATAGTGAAACACGTGTTGTGGTTTCGTAAACTACAGTAAGATTTCACAAAAATGTGTTACTTGAAAACGTTATGGATGATTCTCATCGAGAGTCAGTCAATTTCATTACATTATTGACATCATTTTATACTCGAACATTGGCATTAATACTTTACTCGAACTCGACCTCAACACATTATCGAAAAAAAAAAACCTTCACTGCGAATGTTGGAGTGTGAACAGTCATCCCAATAACATGGTTTGCATTAACACCCGGTATACGGAATAGTCGAAAGCCAAACACATCAGTTTTCAAGGGCGAAAATCCACGAAACTGTCAATCGGTATCAATCTAAATATCCGAATGCCTATGAAGTTCTAAAAAGGGATATTTTTGTCGATGATATCGTCACGGGCAGCTCATCTGTCTCTGAACAATTGAATCTACAGACTGATACAATCCACATATTGAATTAACAATGCTTGAATCTTCGTAAGTGGATCAGTTGACTTCTCATTCCCAAAGTTGTTTAAGTTTGATACTATGAACTTAGATTTGGATAAACACTGAAGACCATAGGTCGATACTGGAGCCCAAACTTAAGTCCTTTGCGTACAGAGTTCAAACACCTCTCGAAAAAAAAATCCCACAAATTCATCCATAGTTTACAAATATTACATTTCATGACTCCCCTCAGAGTCCAGTGAAAACACATTTCCTTCACTAGAACACATATGGTGACTCTCGACGCGCGTTTTGCTAATCAAGCTAGCATAAACCGTGTTAGGAATCATACGTTAAAAGGTAAAACCTCGTTAGTCCTTACCTAGCACAAGTTTCTCAACTTCTGAGAGTTGTCGTTCGTATGGGGGCGACAGCTGATTAACGGAAAAACAGAACAGAGAGATCATTGAGAGATGACTAAAACTACTTCTAAGAGCCATGTTGCTGTACCTGTTTTCTACTCACCAAGTTCCTTCAGGATCTTTATGAAAATCCTGTTGCAAACATCAAGGTCTTCCATCGTGTCTCAAAATAATACGCCTCAAAAGGCGTCTGTAGTATACTCTAAAGTCTCTACGGATGATACATCGGAAACTCAACCTCTTATTGCAGAATCTAAGGTAGCCCATCTCAAAGTGACCTCCAAACCACGCCTGTGGAAGTTTTCCCTAAAAATAAAAAACCTTTGTCCGTTAATCGAATACAAGAGGAAGTTTCTCCATCTCTTTAGGTACAAGTGTCTACAGTTCCTTATGATAGTCGGGAGCATATCACTCTATATCCACTTATGACCTGAAAATTCCTTCGAACTCACCAAAAAAAGCGAATACATGTGAAGAACAATATTTATTCAAAAAATGTTATCAATACTTTACTTTTTTCGAAGCTTACCAAGCTTCAGCGTATTCTTTGCTATATCTCACGTTTCATTTACATTCGAACATAACATACAAGGTTTGCTGTAGACCCATCTGCCACTAACTCAAATCTCTCCCTTCAAATATGCAGATGGCTTTTCAGCGTCTGAAAAAATTCACGCAACAACAAGCATTTCTTGCCGAATTATCCTTGATTCAGCAAATGACAAACTTCACCCAAACTCTTTCGAAAACTCAGCCACTTCATTAACGATGAAGGAATTCTTATACTAGGTGGACATCTATATAAAATATGCAGGTATAACGCAGGAGTAGAAATACCCTATTATTTTCATGACTTTAGTGATACGTATATGTACTATACAGGGTGTTAATTAAGTATCTAACATAAATTTAACAGACGATTCTTTAGGTAATTTTGAGACGAAATGTTCATATAAACATGGGCCCGCAAATCCTTCGTCCTCAAGATACAGGGTGTTAAAATAAAAATAAAAAAAAGTTATTCGTAAATATCTCAAATATCCTTTACCTAATTTTGTTGTAATTTGACAATGGTATTTATAACATCAAGGAGCTGATTTATTCCGAACGTGATTCAATTCATTCAGTCCAGTGGCGTCTCGAATGGGATTTGAACGAATATTTTTGACTCAAAAATGTAAGCCACTGACTTTTGTGCAATTTTCATTATTTTTTTGGATTGAGCAATTAGAAATACAGCATTTTGTCTCTTGAATTTTTTTCAAAAGAAATAATGAAAGTTGCACAAAAGTCAGTGGCGTACATTTTTAAGTCAAAAATATTTGTTCAAATCCCGCTTGAGACGCCACTGGACTCAATAAATTGAATCACGTTCGGGCTGAATTAGCTCTTTGATGTTATAAATACCATTGCCAAATTACAAAAAAATTAGGTGAAGGATATTTGAGATATTTACGAATGACTTTTTTTTATTTTCATTTCAACACCCTGTATCTTGAGAACGGAGGATTTGTGGACTCATATTTATATGAACATTTCGTCTTAAAATTACCTAAAGAATCGTCTGCTGAATTTGAGGTACATACTTCATTAACATCCTGTATGTACTTATTGAACTCAGTACCCCTCTCTAGTCTTAGTTTTGATCTCAACGACGACCGAGTACTGACTCTAGGATATGTTTTAATTCTAGCATTATCAATCAGTTAGGGCGTCTTTCAAGGTGGCAAATGATGAAACGCTTTCAGCAGAGCTTTTGGGTAGCACAGGCGCTAACGCTATTTCGAGAGTAATATCAATACCTGCTAGCAAATTTTGTCCATTGCCAGAGTTCTAAAGCTTCTCGATCAATTCATTTTGTTTCCCGAGTAGTTCATAAGAAATAGTGATTTTTTCGTGGTCGTTATATATTACGTATTCTAAATTCAGTAGTAGCAAACTCATCTGATTTGTAATTCAAGAGGTTATAATGCCAGTGATTTTGGTTATGATTAGAGTGAAGATTGCTAAAACAAAATGGATAGTTCAAATCCGAAGTACCTATCAGTAGCATTAAAAGAAAAGGACTCAATAATACAGTTCGTTGCTCTTAGCGAACAAACAATGAATAAAGTTCACCGACGATTGTTGAACATAAGAATGTATTACATAGCTTCTCTATGATCGAATTGAAGAAACAAAACTATGTTGAGAAAGCAAGTGGAAAGTTACTTCGAATTTGTCAAGTTCTTCAATTTTCTCCGTAACCCAACCACTATTCTCCAAGAAATGAATCGAAAGAGGTATTTTGGTACAATAGTCCGACACCCAAACAGAAGTAAAAACTCATAGTCTAAACTGATTGTTCGGCAAAAATTGTCTGAGACTCAATTTATGTATTTATTTATCTTATATTTTTCACTATTTTTATTTTTTTCTGAAGTTTCATTCATTATATATTTTGGTGTAATCAATTGTCACTTTCAGAATTACTTTACCTTTTTCTGAAAACATTAGTTCATAAATTGAAGTAGAGTTTATCAATCAGCAATAGTTAATGAAAACATAGACATTTGGACCTGAATCAGTTCTCTTACCGCATAACTGCAAAAAATCTGCTAAATTTGATTTCCAAGGTCGGTAAATAATTTAAAATTAAAAGCTTGCAATTAGTTCCTATCATTAGATTCTTGCATATTCCAAAAAGAACCGGTTTTTCGAAAGCTGATCAAAGTCGATGCAGGTCTTTGTATTCTGGGTAAAGAAATTATTTAGATTATTTACGAAAGATATTGGACTCCTAAGCACAAAGGCACCAGTAAAAACGGAGAATGTCGAAACTGAATATATACTGGAAACATTTCCTAAGACTGCACTGATGCAGTTTCTAGGTCATAAGGGATCAGTGGCAACGAGAAAGCTAATATTTTTTCTTATTAGTCAGTGGGCTATGCATGAAGACAGGCAGTAAACAAATCTGAAGAAATGAATTTTAAATGTTCAAGCCCGTCTCGGATATACCTACACAGTACCAACCTACACCTACTGTGTATAGTGTACCAACCTACACAGTACCTACACCTACTGTGTAGGTATATCCGCGACGGGCTTGAACATTTAAAGTTCATTTCTTTAGATTAGCTAATATCCTTGCCAGGTAGGGTCCTGGTCCTCCTCTCTGAGACCTAATAACCTGGATGGTTGCTCACTTGCCACCACCTGAAAATTCTTCGAAAAAATCCCAGATTAGCATAGGGAGTTCAAAGTTGAACTAAAGAAATTGCGTTGCTCCGATTCTTAACAAAACTCTCAACTAGGTGGAATGCCTTACGTGAGCGCAGTTTGTATACATCACCATATATGTCGTTATGTGCCATCAACATACTACCGGGGTGATCTTTATATTTAACCTACGTTTGTTTTTCTCTGTTTGTGATTTAGAGAAGCTCATTGTAGCTGTTATTTTTGGTTCAAAATTCAAGCTCTCCTATCCTGCATATTCTTCCAGCATATCCATGCAGGACTACATAATATACAAGCACAAAATAATTCGAAATGCCTCGAAAGAAACAAGCAGCACTGGGTTAGCATCGATGTATTTTCCGGGTTATGAGGAATTAATGGCAAATAGGAAGAGACCGGAAGAGACTTAAGTATTACTCCTCTCTCAGAATCGGAAACTTTCAGATCCGAAGATTAGGTCCTTGACCCAATTGAAAGGTGATTCAAAACGAACAAGAGAAAGTCGTATAACTCAATGAAAGCTAGACAGATTTTATAGTTGAATGAAGAATGTCTAAGGTTGGCAATAGCTTTTCTAAAGATGCTGTCGTGCAAAGTACATCCCTTTAAATTTGTTTTCCAGGTCTAGAAGTGATTTAGTTTGAAAGAGACCTCTAGGAAGCCTTACCGAGACATGGAAAAGCTTCTACACACTTTGTCTTACAGAAAATGAGATCATTTGTTTTTATACACATCATCCCTTTTTATTTGGAATAATTCTATCTGGAAACGTCTTAATATTTCGAATTCAATTCCGAACGAATATGGCACACATATCACGAAATAACATACACTCCGAACCAGAGGGGACGTTATTATTTATTCCTTTTTCATGGATTTTTGAGATTGAGATCGACGCGGGCCCAGGCGCGATCTCCGCCAAGTTGGCGCAGTTCGTCGAGTGGGGGGACATCTCACGGGGAGGGGTCGGCTCGCGAAGGCGCGTTACTCGACTTGGAACCGTTTTGCTGGTCGTACGTTTACGTCGAGTTTCTGTTTACCGGAGTCATGCACTCGTGATTGTTGTATACGCGTCGTATTCCGAGTTCTCATCCAGTACCACGTTGTAAGTGACTGTGTGCGCCTTATTGGTGGTTTTGTGACAGAAACAGGATTGGATTTTTTCTTTTTGACCAGTGGGACTAGACGTGTTCACAACGCTGGAACATTTAAGGCCTATTGTGGCTTCTATCACCACCTTAATTGGGAACTGTGATACTATGGAAGCCACATACTGCGTCGGTAATGATTTTGATGTAAGCCGGATGTTCGACCAGTATTTGTATAAGGTAGGATTTTTATATATATTTTCAATTGCAAGGTCCTGCTCTCAAGTTGTCTATTCTCTTCCCAAAAAGATCACTTAGAGGTATTTTTCTGATATGTTTGCCAAAAGCAAACCACTTGAACAATTTTTCAGATTTGTAAGAAGAATTTTGTGTTTTCTCAGTGTTTTCATCAAGAACGGCTTCGGGAACTACAGTTAATCCATTATATTAATAATCTTTATTGTGCATGAAAATAAATTTCATCTTCCCAACCTCCCAAAAATATCGAAAGTTTGAAAACTTCAATCAGAATATACCTAATCAGCTTATACGTAACTTTAAGGTAATAGAAAGAGAAAGGCAAATGTCTATAAATATCTATCTTCACGAAAATATTGTTGATCTGTAAGTAAACGTGAATTGAATTTTCTTTATTCATCATAAGAACAAATCAAAATTGGTATGTAGTTTAATTTATTTGGAGAAATAGACGAGACCTTTGAATTGTTAAGATATTCAGGAGTTTATGTGTGCAATAACTAGAATAGAAATATGGTTGTTGAAAATTGAACTGTGTTTGACCTTCAACTCCTCCATTCTTTTCAACTAAACGGTAACATTGCTGTCCATACACACATCTCCTACAAGCATTTTGGATTGGTTGCGATCTCATTGTAAGTAATACGGTAAGAACTGAACACACATTGTTTTAGAAAGCGGCAATTCATAAAGCGATTTTCTGAAAAGTTTTTTTTTCCTCGGTGTTTTCAGCCTATGAAGAAGGAATGAAAGTATACAGTGAATTCTGTTTCAATTTTCGATAATTCATTTATAGTTCAAATTATAAAACCAGGTACTTGGAAGTTCGTTACACTCTCAAAACTAACATTTGAATGTATAGGGATTGGAAATTTGTTTTCATCCAATAAACAAAATTTAATGAAGAATGTATGAATTACATACCTTACTCCTTTCGTCGAAAGTTGGCAATTATCATTTTATTAATTATTTTCATTTCATAAATATTAAATTTCATGAAATGATAGAAGTAGTTTTGAACTGGAGTTTGGCATTTTCAAGTTTTGCATTACTCATTCATTAAGTTATTCTGATGCATTAGAAAAATAAACGTTATTATTAATAATCAATTAATAATTGACCATTACCACTGAAGTTTTAATTATGGTATATGGGTGCAGTCAATCCATAATCTGAAACAGGATTTTTATTTTTATTGAAGTGATCATTTGTGGGAAAATTGTGAATATATCTGGCAGGTATGAAAACAACTTCTTAATTATTCCTTTTACTTATACAAATTTGAAAAAGCTAGTGGAAAGAATAAGAGGAATCTGTTAGATTTACATTGAAAAGGCAAATTACTTTTCATTCAATGAGATTCAGGTACAAGATTAATAGCAAATTATATATTAATTAAACAACTTGGAAATAATCTTACAATACATAGCGAATTGAATAATTTAACAAAACTGATTTTACAGTTGCACCTTATATATGATGAAAGTTTATTCAACAATACTCTCTGGTATGATAAGTATGTTGGAAATAGCCCCGGACATTGAATCGTAAAATATTGGCTTTAAGTACTTACTTTCTGCGTCACTCACCATAATTTCTTATGAATCATAATGTTGCCAATCTGAAATACTACTTACTTACTCACTTGTGGGAAGGAATTCGTTGCCAATATTAATGGTCTCGGAAGAGTTGAAGATGTTTTCATTTTCAACATACGTTTCGTCTCTTAGTTTTCTTCTGTATCCTTCCACTAACGGTTCGTTCCACTAGAGTCATAGCTGGGAGTAGGCACTCACAGTTACGTTCCTAATATGCAAGTTTGCATATTAGGAACCATAATGTTTGGTTATGGGACTTGTGAAACGTTCTACCAGGCGGGTTCATCTCCAAGTGAAAACACTTGAACTTCTATTCTTATCGAGATTTTTGTACCACTTTCTTTCCAGCTCTCGATGGACAGGGTATGTATACTCTCCCGCGGGAGTTATGTAATGAGCAAAAATTATGATAAGTGTTAAAAAAATGTTCCCTACAAAATTACATGTGTTGCGTTTTGATTCCGTAGTAATCCAAAATGAAAGTACAAAACGATTCTATTTTGAAAATGTCATGAGAGAATCAATCCATTAAGTAAACATTTGCTTCGAGTTCTGAATCTCTCAAAAAATTCCACAAGGCCTCTTAATTAACTCCCAAACAGTAGAAATGGTATTCATAATCATAGTACTCCACTGTAAGAAAATGTTTGAATAGCCTACAGTAAACGGAAGTATTGAATTTAAAGTAAGCAATGAAATCGTTGCTTTCCTTCCACTTCATTCTAAGACTTGCACTAGCGACGTGGAGCAAAATTGAAAATTAAAATCATAAAAAACAAGAAAGAACAATTAAATTTTAAGTTGACTTTTCATAATTGTATTCTTTCATAATAATGTCCAGTCTTTTATGAGTAAGTAAACATTGTCAAACTAAAGTTCTTCGATTTTGCCGATATTGCCACAGTTCAAGAAAGAAATAGTACTTCTTAGGAACTAGATATAATTTTTGAAGTGAAAAAAAGACATAGGTAATCAGCAGATACCCGATAAATGGAATTATTCATTTTAGAATCTGTGGCTAATATCAAAGTATTGAAGTTGAAGAATTTGATGTAGCTGAATCATAAAAAGAACGCGTTCTGTCATATCAAATCTAATTTATACATATTGCTCGTGTTGATGGCCGATACAGTCACTAGGCAAACATAATTCGGATTCAGAATCTTTCAGAATTGAAGGTAACCGATATATAATGATATAAAGAAAATGAGATTACCAAATCTTAAAATGAAGTGATACTTACTCCAACAGTAAATTCAGGATCTTCAGGTCACGAACTAATGCAAAGTTTTTCTCAGTTTCCGATACGAATTATGAATCGATCATTCAAAAACCAAATTTGCCCGAGATGACTTTTGATTAGAAGTTTATGCCATTAGTGAAATACTCTTAGTGTTTAATAAATAAGAAAAAAATTAGAATAACTTTGACTTATTCATTCGATAAGCTAAACTTTAGTCGAAGGAGTCGTTACAACTCAAGGTATCGTGTCTGAGGGGAACATTATGTTTGTTGAACCATACTTCACTGTTTTGGTAATACCTGATTCATAAAATATAATGATGACGGGGTTAATAAATATAGCTGCAGTCAGTTCAAAATATTGCTTATTCGTAATTGTTCACTATATTGCAAGACCATAAAAAATGATTTTCACCAGCCGCGCAATCGCGAGTATTCTATTTTGTTTATAAGTAGTAAACTTTTTGTATAAAAGTAATTCATAAATACTTTGCCAACTCTGAATCGTTTCAATAATATGTTCCTATTCTGACATGGAATTTGTTCATCGCCAAAATTCTTGTTTTATAATTATTATAACTTTGTGAAAGTCATTTTCCGGGTTTGCTGTTCGTGGTCTGCAAGTTTTTCATTCCTGACGTTTCGTATTCTACTGATATAATCATAATCAAAGGCGATGACGCGTTGAGGACGGAGTATTTTGGTTGTCCTCAAATCAGATTCTACAAAATTGTTTTGATGCATTCCGCTGGTGGAGGACGTGGCTTCATTCTTACGGTTGAATCAAATGACCTATATAGGAGAGCGTTTGAGTGTAGGTAGCCAGATTTTATTGAAGTCGATTTTTGCGGTTGAAATTATTTATATGTTTCTGAATTTGTATGGCTTCCCTATATAGCCTGAAATAATAACTCTCAATTCTATAGAGGACTTGACGATAGCTTGGGTGGTACTTCTCGAAGTGCATGTTTCGCTACTGCTGATTGATCGGTATGCACTAGGTGACAATTTCACAATTCTGAGTTTTTTTTTTCTGATTGATTTTTGGCCGTTATTTGATGAAGATCCATAGTAATTTCAAAAACTACTCCTCACGAATATCACAACATGTTTCGCTAGCACAGTAGCTTTCTCAAGTGATTTGAATTCAAATCATAGCTACTGTTCTAGCGAAACATGTGATATTATTCAAATAAAGTTTGTGGAGATCAAATCGTGAGGTGTAGTTTTTGAAACTTCTCTTCGTGGTTCCAATGTAGACCGATCCACAGCTACAAGGTTCTGTGATACTAATTGACGTCATCTTCAAGATTCCAACCCATACTTTTTGTTGGAGGTGGTTGCTTCATCCCATCTGAAGGCTGATCACAAACTTGTCCTGCGATGTACGCTGTTTGGTAAATATACTTAGTTGAAGTTGAAGTTGTTAAGTGTAGCAAACACGACCTTTCTAGACTGAGCGAGAGTTGTCAACACACTCTCTTTAATGCTCTATATCTTGATCAGAAATTTTTGGAGGACTTCGTAGTGTATTGGATTGCGACAAACAAAGAAAAGCTTGGACTTGGAGTTGTGAAGGCCTTGAGTGAACACCTCAATCACCAAACCAAACTTTTTGTGTCCTCTTGCCTGCTGATCTGAAGAGATTGAAGCTGGCAGATAGGCTACTAATTTTACCCCGCATAAACATGATTATGGCTGTTGGCAGATCTGGTCATCAGATTTGTTGAAAACCAAGTTGAATACTGTAATGTCTTGAATCTGATAAAGGTCAATTAAATACATTCGAGGTTTATTGAAAACTGTATTACCAAAATGGAATTCCAAATCACAGAGCCCTGTCCAAGGACGTAGCAGATAACTTTTTTACAAGACATTTCAGGTGCATGTACCGGTGAGATTTGTATACTAAGAAAAATAGGTAATTTTATCTTGACAATAAAAAAACAAAAAGTTGCGAGCTGGTAGTAAAGAGCTGTACCCACCTAATGACTGAATTTGCTTTCATCTGGTCAACAGAAATGAACTCGAAGACAATAACAGGTTCTTCAGAGTCTGTGGTACTGACGAAAATTTTTTCAGAGGTTTTTGACCTGGGCTACAGGACCATATCCATTAACATAACCCAGTCTTACTATATAATGCGTTATAACCATCTCCAGCATTCTTGCGATATTGACGAGGCACCGTTCTTGTTTTACATAAGGAATATTGAACCGCTATGAAAAAGAAGACACCTACTTTCTCTTGAATTCATAATCGCCTGCTATGAATCTATAGAAATTTCAGACGAATAAATACAGAAGACTGGAATTTTTGGTTCCGAAAAAGGGCCAGACCTGAAAAACCTTTTATGGAAATAAATATTAATCGGCCTCTTACACAACATATCAGACCGTGAATAATTGGAAGGATATAACATCGAATCGGTTTAGACATTATAACACGAATTCTAAGTCAGTAACATATGTAAATGAAAAAATCATACCTTCAGTTTAGGTAAGTAATCCATTTCATAGGATTTTTAAAGGCAGATATTTCTCATCTTACAATTGTAATTGTCTGTAACAGCTTCGGACTACATAACGAGCAAAAACTCTATAATGTATTTCTAATATTTTTAACATAGTATCTTCGACACTTTAATTATACATACTGTAACAATTATCTCGCCATCTGCCTTTTAATAATTGAATAATCAACGCATTAAAGATGTTCTACGGTTGCCGTTATTTCAAACAATGTGCAATCAGCGTGTATTGAGTACTTTGATGACTTTACAATTACACAGCAATGGCCGACACATAAATGGAAAATTTGTCATGACCTTTTGTATTTCTATGATCAAATTTTGAAGGAGTATGGTACGAGTAGAACAAAAAATCTGTTCAGTTCCGGATTATGGGAAATGTTTTCTTTTTTTGTCACGAATCAATATTCATTTTTCAAATTTTAGATCACGGTATTAATGTAAATCATCTCATACGTATTATCTCATACCCAACAACACTCATTTTATTACGCTAATCCTCTTCAGATATTTTCCTATCATGCCATGGCTACCGCTTTGGGCGAACAAGCAAATGCTTTAACAAGCAACAAGCAAATGCTTTAGTTTTTTAGGAATGTTTTGAAAGAAAATCTAGACGATGATGAACATAATTTTCTTCAGCAAAGATGTGGTAAAAGTATTGTTTATAACACAAGTTGGAAACGTAAGGAGTTAATTAAGGAGTTAATTAATATTAGACGTATGATGCCTCAGACTTGGGCACCAACGGCTGTGAACATTATCGTGGAATATGAACGAGGTGGAACCTCTTGCGAAGAATAAATCTAAAATAAGCACTTCTCCCAAACACCAGAACTGCAACATTCACGCGTTTGAATCAAATTTGCGTTATCGGAGATGAACTAGACTGGACTAGTTCTTTCACAATTGTCAGATTTACTGAAAGATCCCTATCCTGTGTCCTGATATAAACTCTTTGGGTAGTGCATTGGGTATATACATAATCATTATGCGACTAATGATAACGTTGCTTTTGATGAACATTATAATATTGATAACAATGATGGAACTAAATAGTAGATGTATAAGTTATACTTTAGTCTATCGCTTATTTGAAGGTTGCAGGTTGCGTCATTTTGTTGGATTTTAGCATATTATTCTTTTAACAATCCCAGTCCTCAGGAGCTTGAAGTAAGTATTATTTTTCTATTGTTGAGCTTGCAAGTAAGTCCTTTTTATATGTTATTTCGCTACATCGTTGGGATTAACGAAGCGAGTTGTATGTTGACAATCTAATCCTGAATGTTAAAACTAATAATTCAATACAATCCGTATCGAGTAGGTGCCTAAATACCCACTTACTACACTTTACGCACTTAATCTTTGAAACCGAAGCTATGAAACGTTTGTATCAGAGTTCAACAAAGTTTATGGCAGTTTTTGCACCATATATTGTGAAAATACAAACATGTTTGTATGCAATGTTTGGGATACAAACTGAATCGAAAAAAGTTGATATTTTTGTATAATTTCACTGTTTATACAGAAGTAGTAGTTCGAAGGTATTTTCATTTCGTGTATGATCTACACATCTCTTTATAGGGTAATTTTTTGAAATTAATTGTTTTTTTCCTTTCTTTCCAAGATTCCCACATTTTTTTCCATTAATATGTAGCAGTAGAAAGCCAGAACCTTACTTTCCCAAAATTAGTCTCTACTGAAAATATCCTCTTTCAATTAAAACAAAAATGAAAGTTTCAGCTGCTGCACGTAACTTCTGAACATTATTGAAAATTTTAATAAAATTATTTTCCCCTTTATTATAAAAAGCGGATTTATAGGCTCACCCTGTAAATGAAAAAGATATAATTGTTTGGGATATTTGCAAATTCCATTATTAGGTATTGTTTTTGTTAAATAAACCCGTTGTAAGCCATTATTTATGACTGTTTCAAAATTATTTATCTTCAAGTACTAAAGTAATTAATGACAATAACACATCATTATCCTCTGCTACAATAATTACATTATGAAAGTTACTATCGTGAGGTGATTATACAATTGAATGATTCATATTACTTTTTGCTTGATTCTGCTACTTTTTTTGTAGAACAGATCAATAAACCTATTTTATTTTTGGTGTTTCTCAAAATTAATTTCTAGTTGTATATAGAAACATGTATGCTTTAAATACATAATCGATTGGAGTATAACGATTGCTTTCAGATGCTTCAGTTTCATCATTATTATATTCATCAGAAACGTAAATATCATTATATTATTGTTGGAGTGATTAATATACGAAGACCTTAAAAAAAACGTAAAAATTGAAAAGCATCTTCAATACTTTAAAATATTGGTAAACTAATAGAAAATTGAAAAAATGGAAAGCAGTTCATTGCCAAGTACACATCCTTTCTAGGTAAATGAAGATACTAATTCGATAGAAGAATTCCATTTATATATTAGGGCGGTACTTCTTAGCAAGTGGAGGAGCAGGCAGAAAAAGTTCAGCAGAAGCTGTTTGAGAAAAACGGTTCATCTTAGTGTCCATATGGGGATACCGTTGGATAAAACGCTCACAACTAAAGCTTTGAACGTTTTCATTAAGCTCAGCCATTATTTCATTTTTGTGTTACCATTTCGCGAAAAAAAATAACAAAGGACATTTCAAGATACTTTTACTTTTTAGTTGTTATGAACTATCATGAAAATTTGGCAGATGTAACTATAAACTTTACGATAATATGAATACAAACACTTTGAATTTTATGACCATTTGAAATCTACGTTATTTGGATGAGTAAACGTCAAAAAACACTACTTGTAGGCAAAATGTTTTGTAGGAATCAATCAGTGATGAAAATCAAAAATTGGTGTTCAATTAAAATGAGCTAAGGGTCTCATTTGGTGGAAATGAATTCAACTAACCAATAATAAAAATTCCAACGTGTTCTATCCCCACTATAGAAGATTATTCGAAAAGCAAAAATGTTTCCACTGAAAATACTTTTCCCACATAAGAACAAAAATACTTTTTCCACATAAGAACAAAAATACTGTCTCTCGATGCGCATATATTTGTTTTGGCATTGGAAAAATGTTTTCAGTAGATGAATTTTACGACAAAGGTTCCGATTCTAGCAGCCACACAGACCTCAGCAATCTTAGTTCTTGGATATATCAGTGGTAGGGTAATGTATCGACATAGTTTCATATAGCTTTTCATTTTAGTTCAGTTCTGACTCTAGTGAATTTTGCCAATAATAGTTAATCACTTTTTGAGTTATTAAGCATTTTGGTCTTACAGAGTACTTGTGTTTTGTTTTTTGTCTTGTCATTTCTTGAGTAAAAACCTTCAGAGAGAGAGAGAGAGAGAAACGAATCAAATTGAGTCTATTGAAGAAAATATTGAACAGTGACAGAATATTCGAATCCCATCATTCATTAGGAAGATCGGTTAAACAGTTAGAAAAAACATTGCAGTTATTGTATAATTCTGCACTCGGCGTTGGCCATTTTTTTCATTCCATTAATGTAGCTGGAAGAAATAGCATTTATGCAGAAATATCCCATTTGTAGACGAAAGGAGGCGGTAGGTAGCAGACCTAAATGCAATAATTACATATATGACTCACAAAACAACTGAAGCGAGAAACGATGTTTCTTCTGCACGAATGAGAATAAATCTAAATATCGAAATTGAAAATGTGCAAAATTATCCGACATATAGCCAATTGCCGAGTCCCCATTGTTCATAGTTCTTTTTGTCAAAAATGTATTTTTTAATTGTCATTTGTGTGAAAATTTGTATTGAAGTCTTCAGCTCAACAATGGTTTAACTATGATAACTGTTTATTGGCAAACCCTACATAAAAAATATTGAATTTACATATGTCAGCTTCAAGTTTTCACACTTTAGTGACGGGTCTATGAAACTCAGTGCAACCAGTAATGTCTAGCATTTCAGTGGGAGCAGACTCATAGTTTCCACATTTCTCATTGGTCTGACTTTTGAAATCGCCTAAACTCGCAGGAATAATGAGTAAAAAGTACTCGTATAAAATTTTGAAGTTGAGTGCGGTCCATGTCAGATGATACTCTGATTTTTTGATAGCTTCTTGAAATCACCGTATTGATATTTTAAAAGATTTCCAAGATCTTTGCGAACAAAGAACATAAAATCAGAACCAAAAGAGCGGAAGGCAATTTTTTGGTGTCATCTAAGACAACTTTGCTCCAATTGTATGGAGTATCAACTTTTATGGTATATTCTAGATGCCCATGCAGTTTGGGTTGTCCTTATTGATTATTGTAACGATAACTTATTGATCATTTTGAAAGTCTGGAAATAGAAGGGAATAGGCATACTGTAATAATCAAGGTAAATACTCTATTTGTATATGAAGAAAATTCAGCATTTAATAACTTAACTATTATTAGATATCCACTCAACTCATCCAATATATGATTATCCAATCTAGAATGATAAAAAACGTAATGTTTTCCACCATAAATTCCTTCCTTGTTCTTGTGAAATGCTTCTATATAATTATGTGTTGTTATGATTGGTACTATGAAAGTTTACGAACAAATTGTAATTACTTTTCCGCTTGAGTGAGTTCAAATGATTTATTTGAAATGATTAGTCATATATTTGATATATTTGGGAAAATATAAATAGGTGAAAGGTGATCTTAAAATGAGTAACACGGTCTCAAGCTAATCGTCTTCGATATGAAAACCACATTTTGGTGGAATAAATAATAGTTTAAAAACTGAAAAAATACGTTTAAAATCTGCATGAACCAAAAAATAATTGTGAGGCATTGGAAAAGTATTATTTTCCATTTTAATTTTTTCTCCATTTCAATAATAATTCATTCAAAATTTCCATATATTTCATTAAGTCAAAATTTTTAGTTTCTCGAACAATTTATCAGGTCTGAAGGCAAGAGTCAACATAGTGTATGAGAAGCATGTAATGCTATCTTTACATGGCCATTCACATTTCAAATGGAAAACAACATCCAATCAAGTAGCTTTATTGAAGCTCTGAAGTATCATTCATTAACTGATATGAGTATCACTTGTTCAGGTAAATGAAATCATCACACTATCTGAATACTGAGTGAGAATTTTGCATTTCAATTTGTTTTCAATAGCGATTGGCTATGAAAATGGAACTAAGAGGAATAACGAAATAAATGTTATAGATTTTTAATGGTTTTGAATCAGTGTTTCAAGTTGAAATAATATCTTATCTTTTCATCGTATATTTGTTATTCACTTATGAAAATCTTCAACCGATATCGTTTGTGATATTTCATAGAACTGATGAAAAGAAAAATGAAAATTTCTATGTTTTTTACCACTTTTATTTGTAACTTATACAGTATAAGTTTGAAAATGTCCGTATAGGACGAAACTGCAGTAACGTTAGTTACAAATAAAAGTGGTAAAAACATAGAAGTTTTCATTTCTCTTTTCATCATGATTTCACCACGTAGTAACGGCAACATCCATCAATTTATTCATATAACTGACTTCACCAAATTTTCACCATGGTGGAAGTGTCTAAAGACCTCTACCGAACCTACACCGTGAGTTCTGGTAAATGTCTGCCGTAAAACAAATACTTCCCCGGCTAATACCACGCTGTACATTGAATTATATCAGACAGATTTTTATGCAATTAAGCCATTCAAAAAGTTCCCTAAGTTAACGTCAACAAAAACTCGAATTCATAGCGGTATTTTGAATTTTACAATTATCTGAAGTTCTATTTATTTTTAAAATGAAAGGAACATTGCATGGAAAATCGAATTGCTTTTTCTTCAGCGATAAGTAGTAGCGTTGAAGTAAACTCATGCCGATGACTTCGAAGTTTCACAGAATCTCTCCTGCTGAAAGTTTCAGTTCGAGTTTCAGGATTGATGTTATGGGAAAAGTTGCAGGAGCAACTTTTCTGTTGAGTATTCGCCAATTTACATTAAGTGCTGCTCTGAACACTTTGGCGGACTTCTTAATGAGAGATTCCAATGAAGCTTATCAGTTGATTACATCGAGGAAACTGAGGTTGAGGTTTTTTTGAGAAATATATTTATCTACAGACAATCAATCAATTTTTTTATTTATGTCTCGCCAATCACACATATACTTGTGATGCACTGTTTGGAACCTTTGGTGTAGTAATGAATAATACTGGAGTTTCATCCCAACATCAAACTGTTATTTTAACACCTCGACACGCGTTTCGACCACCAAGTGGATCATCTTCAAGAGGAAGATTAAACTGACTGTTGGGATAAAATCCAGTAATAACCACCCAGATGTTAACAACTACATTCCCGTGACTCTATTATATGAATTGATAACAAATAGCTTCGGCATGAGGTGAAACGAGTTGTGTTTTCTTATAGTCGGTTACTCAGAAAAGTTATGAAAAAAGGGAAATAATGAAACTTTCTAGGTTTTCTACCACTTTTGTTTGTAACTCGTTACTGCAGTTTCGTCATGTATGGACATTTTCAAAGTAATACAATAAAAGAGTTTTATATTTACAAATATTCATAAGTAAAAGTGATAAAAAACATAGAATGTTTCATTTCTCATTTTTGATGATGATCTTCTACGACGTAGTAATAGCTACATCAATCAATTTATTCAAAAAAAGTTATTCCTGCTTGCACCATTATTGAAAAGTCATATTTTAGAAATAATAAGCAATTGGAATTGAAGTGAATTTTAGAAAATCTACAACAAATGTAATAAATATCGTTAAGTGTCTTTGCTGTTGAACTTTATAGAACTTGAATATCAGTGGAGTTTGGGAAATTTACCAACACCAAACCGTTATTTTCAACACCTCGACACGTTTTTCAATTACTAAGTGATCATCTTCAGGTGGAAGATAAGTTTAATCTTCCTCTTGAAGATGATCACTTGGTGATTGAAACACGTATCAAGGTGTTAAAAATAACGGTTTGATGTTTGGATAAAACTCCAGTAATAATCATTGCTACACCAAAGAATTTTTCAGTTTGAAACTCGTTTGTTAATTTTACTTTTGAGTCGAAGTTTTTGGTTGGGACGGTACAATATTTTCATAAATATACCGAATTGGTTTTTGGTTAGAAATTGTAAACAGAACAAGGTGCAAAGTTTTTTAAAAATTAACTGCAACTATACGTATACAGAACGGTACTTAAAAATATTCATTTCGATGAGAAAAACGCTTTTTGGTTATCATTTCTCCATTTTTATACAAAAAGTTGTGGAGAATTTCCAAAAGAAGAAAAAAGAACTCTTCAAAAAGATGTGTAGATCATGCAATGCATGGTAGTTACTTTCAGATATAAACAATAAATTATTACATAAAAAAAAACTTTCGAAACAAGTACTTTCACATGAACATTAAATTATAGAAAATCCCTTTTTCTCATTCACAAGATTGCTACAGATTGCTATATGAAAGAGTTACGATATAAGAATATCACTTACATGAAACACTATCATTTCCAATGGCGGACTTCGAAGTTTCGGAAGACACTTGTCTTATTACCGTATTAGCACCGTTCTGGGTAATATTACAAGTTGAAGTACTCATTTTAATAATAACAAACAATACAATTTTGAATTTATATAGACTATATTTCGACTCATCGGTAGTTCAAAATATATATCATCAAATTCTTCGAAATGTCATATATCTGCTAATTTGTATTAGTTGTGGTGTTTGTTCTAAGCAAACACTAAATATTTTTTATAATTTTCAGTTTGAAATATTCAATTGACATTATTCTGATTATTTTCCAGATTTATTTCATGCATTACTTAACGTCATCCATAACCAAAAATGAATTGCACTTCTTCAACATAGTAATTTTTCATCCAAACAAGTAATTTCTCTTCGATACTTATAGTATAGTGTGTTAGAATAGAAAGTATTTTACAATTTTCTGTGCCATCTGTTTTCTATTGACTTTGCTGTTTCAATATGTTTCATTTTATTTCCGTTCTACATCATCATCAATTAATATTCAAATGTTTACCAAAATAAAAATTCCGTAGGGTTTTAAAAAATTGAAAACGATATGGAAAAGCTTTCTAGTGGATACCTAATTATATGTGGTTGTTCAGAGGAAGATTGGAGAATATTAAATGACCCCCAAAAAATTCAACGGTCAATTAGCTTACTTTTAGTCATTTAATGAGATAAGAAAACTTTGCAACTCGCTTGGAAGAAGGCGAAATATTGCTCCGAAGACCATGATGTCTTATTAGAAAGCTGCAAGAATACTTGTATTGGTTGGAAAAAATTTAGGAAGCTGTCAGCCATGGATTGTTGCCTCCACTCAGAATACAGGATTTGCGGACCCAACGGCCACTTACTGTTTGGTCGTAATAACTACGTGACAAAAGATCGCATTAACTATTTTTGATGTTCAAATTCTGGCTTAACTGAGTAACTATTTCCAAAATTTCTCAAAGAAAATCGAAAAAGACAATTAACTGCAAGTGCAGTTTCCAAATGAAAGCATAGGTACGCCTCATAATCATTTTTCAGGTCTTGTCTCAATTCAACCAATGATAAACTCAAAAAGACAGTAATACTCTACAGTAGATCATATTTCTATAAAATATGTGATGGAATCGAATACTCCAAGAAAATCCATAACGTATTCAGTAAACACTTGTGTGAGATTTTCACTAGTTTTGCAAAACCGCAACATGTGCAAACCGCAACAATTCCGTCTTCAGGCGTGTGTATACACGTGTAACACGTGTCGTGTTTATGAAAAAATGTTTACTGAAAATCTAACAATAAAATGTTTCTTGAATATATTTTCATAAATGTGTACTCAAATTCAAATTCGAGTCAATGCGTAAGTATTTTGTAATCGGTAAAAGATAAAGAATAAGTTGAATTGTGACAAAGTTGTCTGTTTTAGGTAGGTATCATAAAATGATACCGAAAAATCGACGGGAAAACCGAAAATTTTTAAATTCTGTTTTGTTCTATATCTTCCTTATTTGCATAAATACTGGAAATCTGTTCACATTTTGCTGCAGTACCTTTTATTGTACTATCAGAATAATAATAGTAATAATAATATAGTATTTAAAAAAAATATATAAGAAAAATCAAGATTGAGGAAATATATTCACAGAATATTTTTGAAAATAGAGGGCGAAGTTCACTTCAGAATGAATTCAACAATTGTTCTTCCATGATTATAATATTTTTATAGAGTATCGTATGATTTCAAATTTAAAATTTTCTATTTTACTTTTTTGATCCGTGTTTCTCATATAACGTGAAGTTTTTTCGATAGTTTTGAGAGTTTCAGTAATTTAATGATTACCGCGGAAGCAGAATTTAGGAATGGATACAAAAGTTAAGGTTTCTTAATCCTCTGGAAGTTTTTCGAATGTCACGGGAGAGATAGAGGTTTCTCTTTAAACTCATGTTGGTAAAGAGAGTGCAACCATCAAGGCCGAATTTAAAAATAATCCATTTGATAAACATCCAATCAGTGAAAAAAAATTGCTACAAGAAATACATGCTTGTGTTTGAAATTACAAAATTGAGGGTATGTCAAGTCACTATGGAATCGATGTAATGAAGTGTGAACAGATTTCCAATATTTCTACAAATAAAGCAGATACAATAAAAAAACTAGATATTTTTGGTTTCTTCTTTTTTCCCGAAGAAGCTGAGTCGATTTTTTGGTATCATCATTCAATAGTACCGAACTTAGTCACAATTCAACCCACTGTCTATCTCTATGAGATATTTGTGCATATACCCGAATTGAAATAGCCCTGTGCAAGCATTGGAAAAAATTCATGAGTGAATTTCTACTTTCTAAAATGTTACTTCACACACCGATCTCGTTTTATAAACTAATACCGTAATAGAGAAACTCATAGCACGAATATCACGACTTGAATTTTTCGTCTTTTAATAATTCCTCCGCAATCATTCTTAAAGTTCTCCACAACATATTTATTGAAGTATTCATGACGCCAATGTGTGTCTTCTAACAAATAAGGACAACAAAAATGTAGTGAATACCGTTTTCTCCTTTCAAAAATCTGAAGAATCTGAAATTGAACACGACTGTTATTTATGAGATGGAACAGCTGTTTATAAATCATTTTCAATTACGCGTTGCAAGACGACAA
The DNA here is from genome assembly GCA_015342085.1 of Leptinotarsa defecta. Taxonomy (NCBI): domain Eukaryota; kingdom Metazoa; phylum Arthropoda; class Insecta; order Coleoptera; family Chrysomelidae; genus Leptinotarsa; species Leptinotarsa defecta. Next base: position 22,661 of record WOGO01000064.1, read on the forward strand.
ATAAGTTTATTGTGTCCATTAATTAATTATGCCTCTGTTGACCTTTTAATTTGCTTTCATTTAAGTTTGAAGCAATAAAGTTCAAATATTTAGTTTGTAGTGGGGAGTGTGCCTGTGTAGTTGAATATGTCAAAGTTATGGTATAGTAAACTGTTTCCTCAAATTAGGTTATTTTCCCTTCCCTTATTGAATGATAGTTTTGCAAGGTATGATTAGAGAAAATTCAGGTCTACGAAATAACGGGTTTCAGTTTGACAGACTCAACTCTTTGTCGCTTCGCCACAGATTTCTACAGGAAAATCCTTAAGGCACTCTCGGAGCGGTGCCTGGGCGAAAGTAGCGATTCACATTGAATTTGAATCGCTTCAGATTAAATTCATTTGTAAAAACGTTCTCAGGAAGTTTATTCCACATAAACGCAGTTTGTGAGGAACATGAAAGAGTTCTTAAACAGTGAAGTTCGAGGTGTACTGAGATGAACCTCAAAACCACAGTTCGTCGCGTATTTCTGATATATACCGATCTTGGGGGAATCAAATGTGCCAAGTCACTTGAGCACTTTCCGTGAAATTATCTATAAAAGAGATATAAAGCTTCAACTTTTCTTCGATCTTCCAGGCTATCAAGGTTGCACGTGATGTTCGCGTTTCCAATCAGGCGAATGGCTCTTTTATGGGTGGAATCCACCAACTTCAGGGTATGTTTGGGGGCAGAGCTCCATACATGAGAACAATACTTCATAGAAGGTGTGATCTAAGCTTTATAAAGCATCAACAGTTGCTGAAGTGTGTACACTTTTCTAGTTCGGAACAGTGTTCCAAGCTTTTGAGAAGCAGCCTTTGCAATTCCAGCGACATGATTGTGTCAAGACATAATGTTGTCCATTTCAACCCCTAATAAACTTATCGAAGCAGAAAGCGGAATTGTCTGACCTGACATTATTATATCCGGTTCGGAGACATTTATCTTCTTAGAGAAAACCGATGCCTGTGTTTTCGTGGCATTTTATTGAACCCTGATTAGTTTTTCGTGAATACGACCAAACCCATCAGGAATAAATGGAACAACAATGAACTTTGAATACTTTTTATCGTATATTTTTGAGAAATATCCCTTGTTTTCAGCTATATATGGAAACCTGATACTAAGACAATTCCACCTATTTGATAGGCTTCTGTATTTTTGGCAGATCGTATTTTAGGTATTTCAGTATTAGACGTCAACATACTTCTGCTCAAACCTGGTGTGGCAAAAGAAGAGAATTAAATGGGGTCTGCCGTTCTCACTTAAATCAACAATTTGTTCAAGTATGTCACTGTGTTGCTTCTGCCTGGTTTTACATTTCTCCTCAATCTTTTGGAGACTTTTCCTTCATTTGGAGATCGTTCTCACTCGGCTTTGAGAAAAGGGTATCCTTCAAACAATCTATTATTCTTTATGAACCAGGATAAACTTATGGGTTAGAATAACTTCAATTAGGTGTACCTAAAGAGACATCAATGGAAAGTGAGAGAACTGAAACTTTTTGAACAAACTCTGAGGATTCCGATGAAAATGATGTTAATCATACTAAACGAGTTATTGAAACTCGTGTCAAAGATCACACAGAGCACATCCGATTTCGTATAGGTACAGAAAAGTTTAATGTCACTGCTGTAAACGCTTAAAATTGTGGAAACACTGTTCAATCATTTATAAAAGTTTATTTTAAAAATATATTATATATAAATATATTATGAAAGTTCACCCTATTCCATTTGAATACATTAAATTAATGTTTGGGCCTTAGTTTAGTTTATCTTCTGATGATGCTATTTTCTAATGTGTGTAGGAAAACGGTTTTTGTTGAGTTGACAATATTTAACTTCGTTTTTTGAAAATTTAATTGTCGTTCTAATTATTCATTTAAACTTTTTGTACGATCTGTCTTGTGAATACAATTCAATTTTAGAACAAATAATTGAATAGTTCTTGGAAATCCACTGGGTAAAAGTAAAGTATTTCACCTTCGGAAGTTTGTAATTTTTTTAATGTAGGTATCATTTAGTATCATAAAGAAAAAGTGAATTTATATTTATTGTTTCCTCAAAGAAGATTAAATCGTTTAATAAATTAACTTCAACCTTTTTATTTTCTTTTTCACATATCAGACAGTCTCCCTGACCGGCTCGGTTCGAGCAGGTAAAAAATTAAAATCGTGCAGCTGTTTCACCGGCGACTTCTATTAATAGTAGACTAGAGCTGAAAGAAACCTGAATTTAAGTCAGTGGAAATACAAAAGATATTAGATTTACATAAATATGTGGACCTTTATACATTTTACATTTTAGTGTATTACTGTTATTTGCGATTAAAACAAGTTTCTGGATAAAAGTTATTAGTTCAGTCTTCATTTTTAATTGAAAATTTTCAGTTTTGGTTTAATGTGAAATATTGACTGTTGAAATGGATCAAGGCCGACTGACATTTTTGTACAGAGGAATTGTTTTAGTGGATTGAATTTAGTGGATTGAATGAAGTCGCCCCGGAGCGCCAATTAATTTTTATTGTTGTATTTATTTTATTTTTATCGTTGTCTTAACATATTAAATAAATTCCCACTGAATGTAGGTATCTGATTTTGGGTAATTTTGATTTTGCTCTAACAAACGACAATCGACTTTTAAAAACGCTTCTAAACATATTCACTTGAAATAGTTATCTGCACGATTAAAGTTACTAGTACTCTGTTATTCACTACAGTATTGTTTTCATACAAAAATATATCGTAGCATCTCTGCATCAAGAAACATGGTTTGAGTCATGGTCCAATTCAGATGTCCGTCACAATCTCTTCATGGGATCCACAGAACTCGTATCTTAAACTAGAATGCGCGCATATCCTATGGTTTTATGTTTGAAAATGAATGAAATATGGTAGATGATAAAGAGGGGTTTTATCAATTAACTGGGGTACCTGGTTATGCTCAAGGAGATGATATTAGATTGTGTGACACTTGGACTGAAACATGAATTTTAAATTATACGAGGTCGACAAATCTTGCTTCATATACCCCAATACCAACATAAAAACGGCTTCGAATGGTCCATAGATATTCTAAATCATTCCACAGCATACTAGATTGTTCTGGAATTCACAATGATCTAAGTATCTAGGTTATTGCAAAACGTTCTAGACTGGTTTGTTAAAGATACGGCCCGCGATCGCAATGTGTCACAGAAAGAAGAGCGTGTCTAGATAAGCGAGAGAGTGTTAGTTAGGTCCCTATATAATTCTAGTGGAAAATCCTATTATTTTTGTTGAGAACAAGAGAATCTTCCACTAGAACATTCCTTATCGATAGAAAAGGAGTGCGTCGGTGCAACGTGAGTCTGTTGAAATTAATGGAATTCCTCATTTTCAACAATCCATTCAATTTTGAAGCTTCACAGGCACCAGTTCATTTGCAAATGGAGTTGATATAGATCTTCAATTGGACATAATTTTGAAAGCAAAATTTAAAGGGCTGGAATTAATGAAGCACGCATTCTGTGCATGTTTGGCAGTACCTATTTATGTAAGCAGATGTTTTTCGTCATTTAAATGACGGAAGACTTATGAATGAATATCTCCAATCAATTCTTTAAAAAATTACAACGAATATGATACCTGACATCAATGAGCCTGTCGAAAGCAAGAGAAGTCAGGGGTCCGAATTCTCGTGCTCAAAATAATTACCCTTTTTTATAACTTTTGTTATTTATAATATTATTATACTTTTGATGACAACTAGATATAAGTATTAGGATTAGCAACTATCATGTTTGTTATTAGTTACAAAAGTACGTTGTTAAATGATTAGCTGTTGAAGTGAATATTTCCATCATATATTGAGTTATTAAGTATTGTATTTGGAGTAGAAAAATTTCATCAATATCTGCATGGAAAAGAAATAATAATTGAAACAGACCACTAACCTCTTGAAACTGTTCTTAAAAAAGAAATTGGTAGTTTCACATGCATTTCCTGGAAAATGCATGTATATTGCCGATACGTTATCAAGGGCTTATTTGAAGGATCTAGTAAGGGATTGATCCTGAACTTCAAAATGTTGTACATTCTATTGCCAAAAATTTAGCAATTACAGAAGAGAGAAAACTGGATTTTCAAAAACAGACCAATGAGGATCCTGTTCTCAACAAGTAATATTTCATTACAAAAATGGATGGCCACATTATAGACATGATGTCAAGGGATCTGCTAGTTCGTATTCGAGCATGAAGGAATCAATATTAGTGGCGGACAATCTTTTGTTTGTTGATCACAAATTAGTTATACCTTCGAATCTGAGAACTAACATGCTGAAGGATTTACATGAAGGGCATGTGGGAATGGAAAAAATTTAAATGAGAGCAAGGCAATGTCATTTCGAAATAAAAATTTCATACGAAGTTCCTAAGAGCTTGAAAGAAAGTTGCACCTGACTAGAGGTGTGAATTATTTAGTAGTAATAGATTACTTCTCCAACTTAGGGAATTAAAAGATAAAACTACGTTGTGTGTAATAACCGAACTGAAAGAAATATTTTCCAGAAACGGTGTACCAGAAGAGCTGGTATCAGATAATATACCGTTTAATAGTTATCAGTTTCATTTATTTGCCAAAGATTTGGATATAAAATTAACATTCCCCAACAAACCCGCAATCAAATCGTTTAGCGGAACGAACCGTCCAGATTGTGAAAAACATGTTGAGGAGAGCTGACGAACAGCATACGGATATTTAAGTATTGCTAATGGAATACCAAAATACATCCCTCAAACAATTACAAAAATCTCCAGTACAAATCATGCTCAATAAAACGCTTTAGAAAGTGAGCTGATGCCAAATATAACTGAAGGGATTCAAGAAAAGAGAATATTAGCACATGAAAAACAAAAATTCTATTACAAGAGGAACAAAAGACCTTCGGCCTTTAAATGAAGGGGGTAATGTGTAGTACAAACGAGGAAAAGTTCGGAAGAGAGGTGAAATAAAGGGTCTATGTGGTAGATACAGATGACAGTCAACTTTGAGAAACATAAAATTCTTTAGGTCAGAACCAACTGATAATAACAGTCCAGATAATCAACCATCGATTAGAAACACACTAGATGAAAATAAAATAGAGTCGGAATCATATTCGCCCTCATCTTCTATTTCACCCATCCCTAGAAAATCAAATAGAATGATTGGAATACCATCAAATTTTAAAGAATTCGAATTATATAAGTGATTGAACTTGAACGGAGAGATGTTATATATTATATTATTATACTTTTGATAACATAAGTATTGATGATATAAGTATTAGGATTATGAACTGTCATGTTTGTTGTTAGTTACAAAAGTACGTTGTTGAACGATTAGCTGTTGAAGTGACTATTTTCTTCAATAAAAAAATTAAATATATAACAACTTTGATATGATTTTGAACAAGCGTAGGTATATTATATACTGTATAATGAAGAAAATAAAATGTTATAATAATTCAGTATATTCTTTTGATTGAATCTGGCCCGCCTACACATTCTAAATTTAATATATGATACCTCTGTTGTAGACAATTCACGACCATTCCAGAATGTTCCGGTATGTTCTTGAATGTCTTGCAATGCTCTACAATACTCCGGAATATTATGTACTGTTCCCTAAAGTTCTGAAGGCCGAAATTGCCAACTTATATATCTACCAAAGTACGCCTTCCAGTTAAAAAGGAAATATTTTTGGATGAAGGATAATTTACATAAATTTCTTGGTCGTTCCACAAAGATCTGAGATCTCCTGGGACGTTCCAGGATGTTCTCTGACGTTTCACACTGTTCCGGGATGTTCTAGAATGTTTTCGAATGCTCTCCAATGTTGCGAACTGTTTAAGAACATTCTAGAAGGCGAAGTCTCCAGCACTTATATCTCGAAAAGTACGTCTCAAGGTGAAAACCAGAATCTTCATCATGGGCAAACTGATGTGACACCATATTGAAATAATAAATATAGTTTAAAAAACTGAAAAACACGCTTTTGAAGAACATCGAACTAAAAAGTCAAAAATATTTTTTTAAAATACGCTTAAAACAATAACGAACGAAAAATACTAGTATTATTGTGTAAAATAATACTAGTATTTTGTATACAAAATATATATAATTATATTCCACAATAATACTAGTATTTTTCGTTCGTTATTGTTTCAAGCTATTAAAAAAAATATTATGGACTTTTTGGTTCGATGTTCTTTAAAAGTATTTTCAGTTTTTTAAACAATATTCATTTTATAGTTTCATATGCTATTAAAGCGTGTTTTTTAGGCTTTTTTAAACTATATTTATTTTTCATTTTTTAGTTTCGTATGCTATAAAAACGTGTTTTTGAATCTTTTTAAACTATATTTATTTTATCTCAACTTCTTAAAAAGAACTTTGGGATCATTTCAGCCGTATATTGTTTGGAAAAATTACCAATAATATTTTCCGATTCCGGAGAGGGAGCCTGAAAATCAGCTACCAAGCCCAAGGAAGGTAGTAGGCGTGCAAAGGAGGGTTATAAATGAGGCCGCAGGCGCGCGTGTTAATTAAAAAAAAAATTTTTTTCAAATGGAGATATACATGTGAAGTGAGTTCGAATTATATCAAGGAGGTTACGTACAGCGCCATCGTCCCGCGAATATATCCAGCAATAATGTCGATAATTCTGTCAACTACAGGTCACGAGCAATCAAATAAAATAAATATGAAAAGAAAAGGGGAGTTACAAACGAACAAACATACATACATACAGGTGAAGCTAATAAAAGCATGTTAAAAAAAATAACCGTTCCCTCACGGTTATTTCGAATTAAAAGAAATAAACGTAGTGCGTAGTCGATTCGGATCACCATTCAATAATAATGTGAAGTTTGACAAACGGTGGATAATGTGATAATATCACTGGACTGATATTCATTGTTTATCATTTCAAATATTGAACAGAAAAAAGTAATGGAAAATTTGAAATCATGTATGGAGTTTCAATTGACCTTTGAATACTTTATTTATAGAATGAATATTCAAACATGAATATGATAACAAACATGCTATCATTATTTTTAATTAATACTGGTGTTTTTTCATGAAATTTTCTGCCAAGAATGTCATGCGTAGTATTCCCTCTGAATTACAATCATTTCCTTTTTTTTATTAACGACCTACCCCGAATCATATTCAATTCATTTCATCTTCATTAAACAAATAATTTCGACCTTCACACTTCCACTGACGAACACCCTGATGCTTTACACCGTTTGTATTTCATTAACGTAGAATCATCTTTCTCCCCTGTTCCCTCCAGCTTCTGAGTGTTATTAAAAAATCAATACATGAAATTTCTCGTCGGAAAGAGAGAAGCTGCAACAGAGAGAGACTGAATGCTCAGGGGGAACATTTTCAGACAGGTCATTGACACTTGGAGCTGTTCCGAAAAAAATGATTTATTATGAAATGTAATCTGAAGCAAGATGGTAGAACGGAGTAATTATCAGATCGAGAAGATTGATGTTTGTTTTTATAACAGACAATACATTAAATTCTAATATGATTCTGACATGTGATACGTTTCAGGTTGTATATCTCCCAACTAATAACGTGGTTCATTAATCTATTAGCGAGTAAAATCTCCGTGATTATCATTAGGCGTAGTCGTTCATGGGCCGCACATTTCGCAAAACTTAAGCCCGAGTGACAGCCTTAAACCTTGCCTATTGCGATTCCGCGAGAAGGGCAAATTCACGATATTTTGCTTCGCGTTGGAGAAACCAAAATCAATTATTTGAAAAAGTTACCAAAATTCAACCCAAAATTCGAAATTTTAATTTTTTTGTAATTTTCATATTCAAGTCCGATTTTCAATTAATGATTTCAAATAAGAAACTGCAGAAATGATAAAATAGTCGAAACCAATGAAATGAATAATGTATTGAAATGACTGAAACTAAAAATTATTTTATCAAATGTAAGTTGATGGAATTTAACTCCTTTACTAGGGTATCTCCAATTTTGAGGAATTTTTTCTGTTGAATATGATTGGTTGCGAATTTGCCTGATTTTGAATGGAAAATCGTCATTTTCAATGTTTCAAAACAATATTATATTTTGTCTTTCAACAGTTTTCGAATTGGGCTAGAGTGTCATGGAAACAAATGAACTATTTATACCCCCAATGTCAGTTTGCAAGTAAATGCGTCAAAAATAGTAACAAAATGCCTAAATAATAATAATGCAATAAAAATGACGACCTCTAAAACCGTTTCCCGAAAGGCCTTTGCATAAATCCTCTGGCTCTCCTTGCTACTGCTCTGGATTGATAGTTTGGTGAACCAGTACCTCTACCACGTTCCTGTGGATGCCTTTGTGGTGTTCTGTCTCTCCAGACTATAGGTATGGGGCCTGATCGTTGGATATTTTTCTTGGAATAGAAGTTCTAACAGATCTGCGAGCCAAATTTCCTTTCTTCATCCTCCTGGAGTTTGTGCTTGGCGACGCTTCAGCTTCTCTTCCTTCTTCCTCGCCCTCTTCTGTTTGGTGGGGCTTTTCATCTTCAGATCTTACTCCATAATCTCCTTCAAGCATTTCTTTTCCTTGCTCGAGTGGTGGCAATCCTTCTGATTATGTACCAGCAACTGGAGGAGGTCCCATACACTCTTCAGAGCTTCCTTCAGCAAGAAGAATACGTACTGAAACCCCAGGGAACGCGAGTTTCTTGTTTCTCCTTTTAGTTTTTATTGAATTAGATATTTTTTTTGGTTTTAAGAAAAAATTTGATGATTGTACTCGAAGTGACAGACAAGCACGGCAGCTTCCGTGAATACACTATGTATTCAAACCAGAAGTGGATTAGCTTAAGTATCGTCCAGCTATTGACAATCCATATCGAAATCCAAGATATCATGATGATGATTATGTCTTAGCTTTAATTTTTACCAATCCCCAAATCAGTTTGCGGGAATGGTCTGAGAAATTATATTTGAGTAGGGAGAAAATCGTTCGTAATAAAATCAAACCTTTTAAACTGAAGTCCATGCACACATTGAATGAAGCTGACGAAAATAAACGATTAGATAACTGCTATTGGGCCCAAGGAAGGAATAGTATCTGCTCAAAATTGCGAATACTGGTCTACTGGAATTCCCCTCTGGGTCATAAACTTCAAGGACCAATAACTCAAAAAGTTAATGTATGGTGTGGTATTTTAGGCGACAGAATAATTGGACTCAAAATGCGACAAGAGATGTACTATCAGTTCATAATTCTTGGATGGTTCGAGAGTGGTTGAAAGAACATTTTCCATTACTTTGGATTGGTAGAAATAGCCCATATGAACAATGACATCTTCGCTCTCTTGACATAAATTTTCACTCCTGGGGAAGTGTCAAAAATAGGATTCACAATACGGAATAGGGCAGGCCTGCTGTGAAATAAGTATTTCAGAACTTAGGAGAGTGACCAATAATAATAGAAAAATGATTGAAAAATGTATCAGAATAGAGAGTGGATCAGTTGATTGAGACAATATTTGGAACTAACTTCCAATATATATTAGTGTGCATTTCATTTCCTGTTGAATTCGCTTCATAGTCCGGTCAAATTAGACTAAAAAATAAGAGGGAAGGTACATAAATTTACAACAAGCTGCAAATTCGTGTAATTGTTCAAAACATAGTTAAAAATAAGATTTTAAAATTCCAAATGATTGCGATGCCTGAATAAAAAAATTATTCGATGTCAAAAGTAAAAAATCTCTAAAAAAATTGGTTTTTTGCGCTAAGTACACTACATCATAGGTGGCGTGGAAACGTGTCCATATAATGACTTCCTGAGAATGTTTTTTCGAATGGATTTGATCTCCAACGATTCAAATCCATTGAGAATCGCTACTTTAGTACAGGCACCGCTCTTAGAGCGCCTTCAGGATTTTCCTGCAATGCTTGTGTTTTGTCCTTAAAAAAAGCATCAATGATACAATTCACGCAGTAGTCCATTTCCTCCGTTTTCTCTATTTTCTATTTGTATCAGATTCTGGTAATCATTTACTGCGCGAATTTACTTACAATTATACACCACACGGTTCTCCGCAGAGCAATTATCGTTAATTTACGAGGGTTTCTTTTACTAAGGGACCATCTAAACGACATGAAGTAGTGGTCTTTTGTGATAAAGCCGTCTACTGTATTTTATTACGATCTCATCAGAAGCTTTCAATTCACTAATTTTCACCCCATGCAAACAAGTCAATGGGAGTTGTAGTTGAATTCATTTTTCAGTGGTATAGTATATTTATGTTCCCTGTGATACAGTTCACATAATTGAAGATCCTTTATATTATTTTAATAAATTTGTGATGTTATAGTATTATGAGTAAATCAGGCAGCAGTCAAAAACGCCCACAAATAAAAATGGATATGAAGTTTGAAGGTGGTTGACAATGTTTCATGGTGAATTTTATCTGACTTCCATTGTCTAATATGATATGTAATTATTTAAAATCCCTTCGGATGATGACGTTTATTTCTTCTTTTTAATTGTTCAATTTTCAGTTGTTGCTTGTACTTTATTTTATTGTAATTTGATTTCAGGGTTTTTTGCCTAATATAATTGTTATTTTTCAGCTGTTCATTTTAATTTCATTGGTTCTTTGAAAGATTTTAAATCACTATATATCATATTAGATAATAGAAGTCCCAACTAATGAAATGGATATAAAATGTTGAGGTCTTCTCTGAAAAAATAGCTCTCTATTATAAACAGAAGTATGTTATACATTTCAATTGCTCTAGAAATACAAACACAGTGTACATTTCATTCAACATCAAGAAACGTATTCGAGGATTATATCACGAGTGCACAAAATTGAATTGGTTAAAAAACTTTCATTCGCGTGATAAATTCTTCGGATATCAAATAAATATAAATATTGATGTTTTTTCTATTTCTCCTCAAAATGTGAACGATTACAAACGGTAGAGAAGTTTCACGGTTATGATATTTTCGAAATCTAAACTGTACTTCAGGCAGTATATTGAATTGCCTCAACAAAATACCTCGAAATTATCGTTACCTGTTTTTGATTGATTTTGAAGAATAGGAAATTTTGTGCAAACTAACGTAAATGCTCTTTTAACTTCAATCATATTATAAATACAGAAGTGAAGTGTGAAGTGGTAACTGGGGTAGTAGTAAGGGGGTGATTCTCACATTTTTTTGTTGCCAAAAAAATAGATACCCACATTATTGTCGTCACAAGTCACTCAGTTTTGATGCTAGGGACTTTCATGAAGATATCAAGATTCACTTCACTTCAAAAAAGGTTTAATTAGTTTTACTAGAAAAAAGCATTGTTTTTTGTTGCTACACGTTGAAACGCTCAATTGTGGCATTTTACGAATGAGTATAGACCCTCAACTAGCTGTCACTCTGTATTAGGTTGACATATACTATGAACCCACTAATATTTTAATTTTTTTAGGTTACATTTTTATCAGAAATGATTTTTCAGTAAATTACTTTCTTTTTGAGTTATTCGCGAAAAACCGTCTAAAAAGGTTAGTTTATTGGTTTGAAAAAATTGACACTTCCACTCCTGAATCAGTGGAAAAATTGATTTTGAGAAAAAACTGTACCTATAAAAGTTGCTCAAAATTAGCAAATAGAACATTTATTCAGGTAATTACATATTTTGATGATGGTATAACAATAAATGAAAAATAAACAATTTTGAACGCTCATCTACCTAAG
>WOGO01000065.1:0-34424 GCA_015342085.1 Leptinotarsa defecta
GGGAATCCAAATTTTCCCAACCCCACCAGCAAAATTTCCCAACTTTCGGAGAAATAAAAGCCGAGGGAATAGTTACTATTATAATATATTAATTTTCTAGCTTAGCTATCCAAAGATTGGCTGAATGCTTATGCCCGTTAGGGTATGCACAAACAAAAATAAATTTTGGTGATAATAAAAATAATAATGGGAATTATTCTACTTTGGACCAAGGTTCTTGGTCTTCCACCATATCCATCATGTATAGAAATATTCAATACAAATGAAAGGAAACAACACTTGAATAATATTGTGCTTATTGTTTTCTACTATTATTTTTTCTATCTTCACGGCCCGAAATTTCCTAACTTTTCCAACTCGAAAAAACAGCGAAAAGTTGGGAATTTTCTAAAATTGTCACTTCAAAATTTGTGGACTGTTCAGGACTGTTTTCTCACTTGGGAGAAATTAAACTTTTTTGAAGATTTCAAACAGCTCAGAATTCTCTTCAAGTTGTGCATGTTGGGAAATCCCAACCTTCTCCTGGTTCTTTCCCTTTTCTTATTACCTCTCCTTTTCTTTTCTCTCATTTTAATTTTTTTAATTTTTTTTAATTTTTTACTATTATTTTTTTCTATTCCTAGACCCAATATTTCCCAACTTTTTCCCAAGTCAAAAAATCAGGGGGGAAGCTCCCTCACATCCCCCCATGGCGACGGCCCTGGTTGCAATGTTTTGTATTTTTTAAATATGTATCTAATATGTCTGATGGTTTTTAAAATAGTAATATTATTAACACGAAAAAACTGTTACAGAGCCCTGATTTCAATTAAATTCGAAACGGCGGTAAGAATACAATTGTTTTTTTAAGAAAAAATTGATCCTGTTACCCAACAGACCTTTTTTTCAGGAAAACTCGAAACGTTTACCTTTCCAAATGTTCCTACACAATGAGATCTGGCAAATGGTTTCTGTATTCTATATGACCAAAAAATTACTCGACTTGAGTAATCTATTTCACAGGAATCTTTGAAGTGTATATATACAACAAATAAAAAGAACTAACCAGTATTTTATGTACTTCAAATTAAAATCAAGCGGTGAATTTGCGACCAGATATTTTCCTCGAAAGAATTTATCTAGTTGAAGCTGTGATAATTCTGCAACGTTAAATGGCTGACGAACAGCTAATAGCCATGATGTCCCCTAGGTGGCTCGGGGAGTTATTAACATAGCCTACTCAGAACACGAAGATAACAACCAAAGTAGTTGATGACGTTGACACCAAAAAAGTATTATCAATTATCAAAAAATCATGTCAGAGTTGTATTTGACAAAAGAACATATAAGATATTTTGATATTCAAACTGAGATTTGGGGGTTTACAAAACCACCAGTCATTTTTTGTGCAGAAGTGAAGGCTTACGAATGGATACTACCTACTGAATACACCATATTTCAGAAAAAATCACTGTGGTAGTTTATACTTAGTTTCTTTTGGAGTATTTGAGGAAAGCATCAATTGTATTATATCAATTATATGATTTATGTCACAAAAATGCCAAAAATTTTTTTATTTGTCAGTAAAATGATAAAAATTTGGTTCTACTTATCAATAAAAATTTAAAAAAAAACCTACTAACCCTTTCATTTATGTTGGGAGTTTTCTAATATTTAAGTACTTTTTATGAAGTTTTGTTGAATGAATTTTCTTCAAAAGAAACATTTGTGAATGATCCACACATTTAATGATCAAAACAGTTGTTTTCATAGATTGTTCACACTGTTTTCACCAGTTTCATTATATAAATATACACATACACAGATGATACAAACAAATTGGTAGGGTTAAAGAAGTCTTAGCTGCTGGAAAAGTTGATTATTACATTGGATTCAGAATTCACCAATGGAGTAAGAATAAAAGTTTTGTAATTTGACAATCAGGTTACATATTTAGCATTCGTAAGCCACTTACATGAATTGGGTTGAAATTCAATAGAATAATTATAGCCATAGGCTTCCATTAAGATTGCAACATTTTTACATAATAAGATGTGTGATAATCATTGGTATAAATGTTTTAAGAAATGAACGATGTTACAATCCAACCTGAATAGTAAAAATTGTAGATACCCATAACTAGATGGTGAATTTAATGAATCAAAAAATATGTACCAATTAATCCTTAGATAAAAGGCATTTTTAAATTGAAACTGCAAATTCCTAGTTAAATGTCAATTACATGATAAATGTACGATTTACTAGAAATCAGGACAAAATAACAGTAATTTCCATGGTACATTTGCAACAAATATTCACAATTTTCCTACCTTCATATCCTGAATAATCTGTTGGAAAAGTCCTCCTAATGCTCCAGATTCGCGTTCCATTGTACTTTCCATAATTTAAAACGCACGATATCACTGCTTACAAAGTTTATGATCCAACATTAGAATGTAAGTTCTAATGTTTACAGCCACCACACAGTCTGGCCTTCTTGGGAAGTCATTACAAATAAAAATTCTCACTAGTTTTAAAACAGTCGACTATCACCAAGATTTAATTTCACGCAGCGTTAATACACTTCTTTGTCTATGTTATCTATCTCATTAATTATAGAATTAGGCAATGATAAACCATTTAACACCATTATTTTTACTGCAAAATACACCCGCGACCACCATTACGACGTCCTTTCCACTGTTTTCTTTCTAATGATCCCCACCCCCTTTAAGCGTTAAATGGATTGACAGTGTAGATTTTCGCGCCATCTCTTATCAGAATATGAAACATTTTGCTATGACTTGATTTGTCACTCAGAGTTTGTCATTATTTTGAAGAGCAAAGTACCACAGAACGCATTCTTCTTTAAGTTCGACAATAATTTAATAAACACTCTGAAAACTTAACTTTTTCAAGTTTTATCATATAATTCAAAGTATTACAGGCTTTTATCGTTATATTGTAATACAAATTCGTCTGTCCTGAAAGACGACGGAATTATACAAGTCGAACGGATGTTCATTTTTTTTTTTATTCGTGCTACCTTCTATGTTAAGTCTGGCATTTTTGTGCAGCAATCAGGACTAGTAAATACTAAGCCCGGAAGTTTTGCAATTCAGAATAAATTTATTTTCAAGAACGAACATACTTGAAACGATATACTTATGACTTGAAAACAGGAACGCAAGACAATTAAATATCTGTCATAATATAGTGTTTTCTGATATAGTGAAGAGTGATTATTTCACATTCTATGCATTTGAAAAAGTTTTTGATTTGAAATAAACGTCTCCTGTTGTCGTAGAGAATCCACTTTGCAACACACGTGACGATCCGACCCAAAAACGGATCATTTTAGTTGTGCAAAAACAAAAAAGAACAGACCTCGAAATGTGACATTTTCTGTCGATAGTTAAAATCGTAGAGCAACCACTTTTCGAGCTTTTCAATCTTTCTGAAAGGTTTGAAACGTGGGTCGACCACTTCGGGGCTTATCTTCGAAACTGAAATCTCTGGAACATTATTTCGCAAACCAACTTTGAACAATGCGTTCATTAAACACTATCATTGTCAAAAGCTTGGGTAATTTATACGGCTGTTTCGGCACCGCTTAGCCTCAATTTGAAATCGAAAAGAAATATTGGCCAAAAATCGCCTAACGACATCATATAAGCTGAAAAGAGGCAATAAATTATAATTTATAGATAAATGAACTGCATCAATGTATATAGTACAAAATGCCCTATTTATTATTGAAATAATAAAAGGGTGCTGTGCTAATATTCGAACGTAAATTATTTTTACAATCTCTCTGTCAAATCTGTCCAACTAACCTCACTCAAAAGTTCCAAAACATCGTTAAAGAACGTTGTTTAATAAGTTATTTATTATATTGAGGACCATTAACTAGAAACTTAAAATGGCTGAGAAAGAACAAGAAAAAGGACCTGAAATTGTGTCAGACCAAGAAAAGGAAATCGCACAAAATGCTCTAGAGGAATTTAAGAAGTGAGTTCTTGATCCCTTATGTTGCTTATTACTATTCTGAAATTTGATTCACAGGAAAAACTATAGTGCCTGCTTACAACTGCTGAACAAGTTGGAAAGCAGGAGCAACGATTTGAAAGTTGTACACAATAAAGCAATTGTTGAGTATTGTAAGAGCGACCTGAAGAAAACGGAGCAATTACAGAAGTCTCTCACCTCAATTTGTAATCAGGTAAATTCAGAAAACGCATTTTTTTATTTAAAATAACTTAGTAAATTCTGTTTTTTCAGTTTCAAGTAAAAGTTGAAAAATTGGATGATATTGACCACTGCATTATACAATACAACCAAGCTGTGATACTCTATCACCAGAGACAATATACAGCCGCCCAAAGAATTATGGATAGGGTATATAAGTTCATCGAGCCGATGGGTAATTTATTCAACACCTATTTCTTCTTATTTGTTATTTCATGTCTTTATTCCAGACGAATCTCTGGCAAAGCAGGTCAGTCTCTTAGCTATAGAAATACAACTCAGCCTTCGACAACCTGACAAAGCTTTAACCCTCATAAGTTATTTGGAGAATAACTTGATCTATGGAGGTTCCATTCCTCTCAAAGGTTTGGATAAAAATGGAAAGGAGAGAAAGGTAATGTTTTCTATATACTGGGAAAGATCTGTAAAAAATGGCTTCTTCAATAGTTATTCTGTTCAATTCTAGATAACACTTCCTCCTCCAAAACCCTTGTCTAAAGAATTTGAAAAAAAACTATTGAAATACAAGATCAGATGCTATTTGATGAATCATTCGTTAAGTATTTCTTCCAGAGAAGTTCAGGTGTTGCTCAAAGATAAATTGGTAAGTGATTTTTTCAACTCTTTTGAATAAAATTTACTGTAGTGTGCTGAGATAATTTCAATAGGGAACCATGTTCATATGAACTTTTTTTCATAAAATATAGCAAGTAATTACCACATGATTCATCATTTACATTTTATTCTATGATTTGTTATATTTTTGAGTTTTCGAAACAGCATCTGCTAAAAGTTGTTTCAGTGAGATTATTTAGTTTTGTGTGTATAGAAATTATTACATACATATTTGTCATATATACATATTTCGATTTCAATCTTTCGTATTCATACTTTCACTGGTAAATATAATAGAATTCATGCATCAGGAAATGTACATAATTGACATTACATAAATGTATCAGGCTAGTCAGAGGAATTGTGGTTTGGAATACTAAAAACTTACTTTTATAAAATGCATACAGACTTACGCTATAAAATAAAAATTGTTAAAAGTTACACTTACTAGTACATTAAATATACATTGCATCTTAAATTTAAAAAACTCGTTGATTTTAAAAACGGCGGATTCTGAATTATTTTTGAGGTTTTGCTTAAACCATGAAATGTTTTTCAACTGTATCCAACATGTCATTCTAGCATCAAATTTATTATTTTCATTTTATCAGTGACAAACTGTATATATAACATTTTTTTGCATCTAATATTAGCCCATTTTCTTGATAGTACTTACTAACCTCAGTAGATGCTTTATTGCATTTCTCAATTAGTTGTTCGGATTATGTGTTAGAATAATTTTTTTTTTCATTTGCATATTTCTTTATTCAATTTGACCGTTCATTATCCAGAACAATGGTTTGAGAACAATTTGAACGATATGACTCTGCCCATTCATGTGGTTCATCTCGTTTCCCCATTTTTTCCATTTTCATCAGTAATAGTTTGTGATCTACTAAGTCAAATTCATAACTGAGGCCAATAAATCTATGGGGCTGATGGTAGCCATGAATTAACTGTGTTAAGTTTTGTTTTCGTAGACTTACTTTTTGAATCATCAAACAATCAGATACAGGTACAGAAAAAAGTACGAATTGGTCAAGGAAAACCTAAAAAAGGCAGGGACTTCAATTCAATGAATATGCTTTGTACCTTGTCGAAGATAGTCTAGTAATTGAAAACAAGTTTATGTAAAACCATCTCAATTGTCATTATGAATATACACAGTAACATCACAAATATACATGAATTGTGTATATTATGGATGTTTTCTACCCTTATAAAAAACGCCAAAATTTTACAGTTTTTGGAAAGGTTATCATAACTTGACAATCTATGAAAACATAAGATATACCTTGAAATGTACAATATAATAAAGCTTTTGACATAACTTTTAATAACAATATTATAATATAATAATAATATTATTAGATACATTTGTTTTTACAGCTGTTCAAACGATATTAAAACTTTGTTCTTCTCACCTAAAATATATTTCTGCCAATATTCTTTAGAACTATTGAGAATGAGAAAAATATGTACTTATATATAAATATATTTTGTAACAAAAAACAGAATCCAACTATTGATGGAGACTGAACAGGTTACTAAAATAAATCATGCTATATCATGTACAGATCACAGATATCTTAAATTTTTCAAAAATGGCACTTATCGTGTTCATCCACTGAAATCTTCAAAGGTAATTGGAATTTTTGAAGTCTACTGGCTTTGGAACCTAATGGATTATTATTTTTATTTTATGAACAGCTTTATGAATTGTTATTTATTTGTATTCCTTTATAAATTGTAAAAGTGAACTTTGAAATTTCCTAAATTAGTTTTTGTACTAAGTCGGTCCGTAGTTAGGACTCAGAATAATTAATAATATATATTTTTCATGAAACAGGGATCTGAAATGAGAAATTAAACAGAAGAAGCATTTTTTAAGAATGTGTCAAGTTATTTACTCATTACTTTGTATGAATTATTAATTTCCTGATGAGACATTTGAAGGTGAATCTTACATTACTGATGATTTCCAAAGTTCAAACAGTATAAGGCCTAGAAATGGTCCTTGTAGTACCCCATATTTTAAAGTTACGTAGTTTAGTGAGTTGTTATCAATCAGCACTTTCTGAAATTGGTTTTTGAGGGAATTTGCAAATAAGCAAATTTGCAAATAAGCTTGTGATCATATAAAATATTATAAAAACATTAATCATTATTTTGGTAATTTAAAAGCATGTTTTCTTTTCAAATCTGATTAACAGCTGTTTTAAGTTGAAATGAGCATAGTAAAAATTATAAATCTCAAAAATAAGACTGAATACTTGAAAAACTGTTTTATTTCAACAAAAATCTGTCTTACGAGTTTACATATATTTGGACAATTCTGTTATTTATAATGTGAGTACAATACTATTTGGTTTAATTCGATGTTACTTTCAACTCATGAATCCTCATATTTTTATTTGGCTTAGATTGCAGGATCATGCATTTAATACTAAATTATGTTTTATCATAAGACAGTTGCATTAAGATTATGATATAGGTAGTAACTCCTCCAAAAATCTGAAACAAGTATAATTGTAATTAACCGTCATAAAAACACACCATACCAGAAAGGTGCACATTCGTTGAAAGGAAAGTATTTTTAAAAGATATTATTTTTTTGGTCTTCTTCATGAATATACGGGGTGGCCCAAATTGTGACGTTCAATTTTTTTAGATAGAGGCTCTCAAGGCCTATCAAAATCACCCCTAAGTTGTAGTTTTAGAATTATGATATTTTACAGTGTTTCTATAAGAATTTTTGGACGGATCGGTTTGAATACTTATTTTTTCAGAAGGGTTTATATTGTTATGTTTTTATAACATGTTCCTAATGAATGGTTCTTTTATGCATAAAATAATTAGATCTTCAAAACTACGCGATGATTATAAATTTTCAACCAATATCAAAAATTCGCATTTGAACAAGGCAAAGTTGAATTGACAATCGTAAAAATTATCCTATAATTATAAAAACTTATGCTTGTAGAATAACACAGAAAAGTGTTTCCTAATAGACTGTTATTTGCTGAAACAGGCCTTTCAAGGTACTGAAGTAAAAATCTTCAGAAGTGGTTATTTATTTTCAAAATAATATTAATGCCTATTTTGTCACATTGAGGCTAATTCAGATAATACGATAATAAATGAAAACAAACATAAAATAACTCTTCAATTGAATCATCAGTGAACTTTAATTTGAATTTCAGTGAAAAATAAAGCAATGTGTACATATTCAATTTGATCAATTCAGATCATAACATTTGTTTTTCGTATTCAAAAAACGCACATTAATGTGAGATTTCCACTTGAAAGTTTATAAAACCGCTTTTACGTGTTTCGCTATATAATAGCATCCTCGGACGTCACGAAGAAGCTATATAGCGAAACACGTCTTGCGGTTTTCTGTGGAAATATCACATTGAAGTGTGTGGTGGACATCGAATTTTCGGGACAAGACACTAATCACCTCAACAGCACCTTTTTGGATAACATTACAAGACGGGGCACTTTTTATGATTGAGAAATAGAAATTAAAAAAAATCTTGTAAAAAATTTCCCTATTCAACTTGAAAGATAATATTAATATTATCATTTGAGAAACAAATTTCAAAACACTGAACGAACAAGTAAAACAAAAATATCCTGATTTTTTTGGGCAACCATGTAGGCAAAAAATCATTCAATATTCGGGGTGCTCTGTAGAAAAGTGATTTTAATACACTATCGTTCGAAAATTGAACTTACCGCGAATAGGAGTCTGTAATTTATCGAAAAAAATCCGGCTGCATTGAACTCCACCTTTTCGTTGGCAATTTGTAGTGTGAATAAATCTATCAAATTTTCCAGTTCCGGATCATCTGTGTCTATATCGTACAACAGAATTCCTGTTCTGTTTGCCTGAAACAAAGTATTTCCTGGTATTCGTTCCTTCATCTAGGAATCTTTTTTTTAACTATTAAAATATACTGATTACAACAAATTTTCGAAATGATTCTAAATTTATGAATAACAACAAAGGTTCTGTGAACACTTTTTTATTACACGCTTTATATTAGCTTCACCTGTATGTATGTATATTTGTAACTCTCAAGCTCGGGATCTGTATTTGACAGAATTATCGAAATTATTGTTTGATCTATTCGCGGGCAGAGGGCGTTGTTCATAACCTCCTTAATATATCGACATTATTGCTTGAATTACTCGTGGGCAGATGGCGCCTGCTGTCTTATTTGTGACCTTTCTTTGCGCGCCTGCTGCCTTGGGCTTGGTAGTTGATTTTCAGGGTCCCTCTCCGGAATCGGAAAATATCAAGGCCGTAGTCAGGGGGGGATCAAGGGGGATTGATCCCCCCAAACAATGTGAGGATTTTGTGAGGAATACTAAATAAGGGCACGAAAATGTGAGTATTACGGTAGCTCAAAGTAAGTAATGTTGACATCTTACATTGGCAACACTGCTTATGCCGTTTCTGCGAAACATATAAGAGCCCTGTCGAGCACGCAGGCTCTATACAACCAAATAGATGTCACCCCGATCAATTTGAGATTTCAGGAACTCCAAGGCAGATACGCTACGAGAACTATGAGAAGCCAAAACACCGCGGCCATTAACACCCTGACCACGCCATGGAGGCCCCGCGGAGGCGCCAAGAGGATACCTCGGAGAAAGCTACCGTTCCCCCCAGCCAGACTCCTGGGGTTAATAGAGGACCCTACGGAGCAAATCCAGAATATCCTTGAGGAATTTCCATTAGCCATCAGATAGCGGAAATCACAGCCTGGAAGCCCTGAGAGATCAAGCCAAATCACCAACACCTCAACACCACAGAACCATCAAAAAGCCACACCCCCAAGACAACCGACCACAGCAAAGAACTAGGACATCCGAATTTACTTTTAATTATATTTATAATCATACTATTATTCAATAACCATATCCATTAATCATAACTAATAATATTCATAATATTCAAAATCCATACATACTAACACATACTAACATAAACTAACACTGATAGGAAAAATTGTAAACCCTGAAGAGGCACGAGCCTATAGCAGGGTCTTAACAAATACACCAAACAAATTGTAAACTACTAACCAAAACAAGTGAATAAACGTGAGTACTACTACAACACCTTTGTAAATTGAAGCCTATGTTATTCTGATGTATAAGCTGTATTTATGTAAAGTTTCATCCAAATCCGTTTAGGCGTGAAAGAGCCACATACATACATACATATATCCTCACAAACTTTCACATTATATGATGGAATTGGCCGATACTTGATGAAAATCCTTGTTTGTGTGCAAATGAAGGCAGGTAGCCAGATTTTAATGTTTCGTGGAGATTCCGCGCGATCAATAGCCCCTACTACTTTCGCAATAACATTTCCACCTCATTTCTCGTCGAAGGCTTTCATTTCGTGGTACTTCTCAGGTTCAGAGGAAGGTATCTGATTTCAAGGCATACATGATGGCACACCGTACATATTCTCATTCAAATATCAACCCTGAATTTATATTCGGGGTTCTGGAAAGCGACTGTTTCGCAGAAGTTTTCTTATTCTGATGTCAATATAAGTGCTTTTGATTTTTCTTTGTCTTTTCAGAATGTTTGTCAGGATGTTTCGTCATCCACGGCTGAGTTGGATGTTAATTTCAATTTATAATTTTTCTCCTCAATTTTCGTGGGTATCAGAATTTCTGTTTTTAAGTTCTCGAACGCCTTGCTGTTTCTTACAGTTTTTACATAATACTGTTGTTTCGGGTTTGAGTATTTCTGTATCTACTTTTTAAACTACCTTTTGATTTTTTTTTCTTTGTTTTTGTTTGACTCTCTCCTGCACTTATTAAAGTTTCTCTTCAATGATTATAGCAGCTGTAATTCGTTAAAAAAGTCATAAGTATTTTTTTTCTTCATTCTGCTTGTACCAACGGTTTTAGTTATGTCGCTTCCCTGTCCTCAATTTTTTTTTTCATAAGATCACATTTGAAGATCGTTTGTTGGCTACTACAAATCAAAATGAATAACTTTTTAAATGGTGTAACAGTTTATGAAATGTTAGTTTATTTTTGTTATCTTTCCGCTTTACGGTCCACGTTCAGACCTCGCCAACGTTCTATAATAATCTATTTCTCTGTTATGACTGTAAATCTGTGCTTGCCAATCAATTTGAAATATACATTATTATTATTATTCAAATAAATCAAAATATTTTCAAAGTGTAGCGTCACTACTTTTACTACAAGAGTGGCAAACTACCTGAATCCGGTACTGACTAAGTCGACAGAAACAAGCTACGTGCCTCAGATTCTAGAAAATTAATCAGTACTAAGATGCCTAGAAACCCGCCAGTACTATATTCCTGATAGATCTCGAATCTCAATAATTCAAAAAGTTTCAAACACATGAATCTTTCACAGTAGAGTAGACCGTAAACGTGAGCCTAGGCACGTCCATTGTCCATTCCATTCGTCGACGCCAACAGCTGGTTAAATATGACACATTTTCCGAGCCAATAGAAAATTGGTAGGGTAAAATAGGAGACAGGGGTCACCTTGGAGCGGATATCTTGAAATATTTCCGTATTTTGATTTTGAGTTTGTGTTTGGGAGGAAATTAAAAATTATTCGGTGGTTCTTTATTGTTCATTAGGTAAGTATTATTAATACACAATAATTTATAAATTTTCTAGATAGTGAAGAACTACCTGCCGGTGTTTCTGTTCTTTAGAATTTCTCATAATATTGTTAAACTAGATTGTTTAATACATTTATAAATTTTTAGGCTAAAATGACAGAAAGAGCTGGATCAAAATTTATAGAACGGGGTGCCCATAAAGGCAAGGGTATAGCCGTTTTTACAAGTGGTGGTGACTCCCAGGTAAGATTTTAATTCATTTTTGAGGGGAAAGGTTTTTCTGATCCTTATCCCAATTTTTAGGGTATGAACGCAGCTGTCAGAGCTGTAGTTCGTATGGGAATATATCTTGGCTGCAAAGTATTCTTTATTCGTGAAGGATATCAAGGTATGGAGTTGAAGTGAACGAAGACAGAAACCTAATGACTAATGTTTTTTTATGAATAGGTATGGTTGATGGGGGTGAAAACATAATAGAAGCAAATTGGTCATCTGTTAGCTGTATCATTCACAAAGGTGGTACTATTATTGGATCAGCCCGTTGTGCTGAATTCAGGTAAACTTTTCTATTTTCATCATCTTCAGTTGCCAAGAGGGACAGTTGTTTTTCATTCATTGCGTAGAAATAATACTTAATACCGAATTCTAAGCTTCTTCAAAATTTTAGGTTTTTGCTTTGCCATCTGTTTATCGGTGATATTAGTCAAGTATCAGGATGAAAATTCTTGTTGTTTGTCGATGATCACACTATTTACTGACTCATTAACTCTTCATATTATTATTAACACTGCTGGAATGATTTGAACATATTTGGTTGATTGGTCTCGGCTCAGTGGGATAAACCTCAATATTGAAAAATGTGTGACGATGTTTGAGCTCGTTCTTATTCTATTATTACTGTTTAACTGTCTATAGAGGATCTAAAATATCTTAACGTTCTCTAAAATTCAAAATTTCCTATAATTCTTCCAAAAAATTACTGTCATATATGTTAATCTTCTAAATGAACAAATATGTTGATGACGTTTCTTAAAATACTAAGATTTTTTATTCAATACTTAAAGATACTTAGAGAATAGGTACTTCAAAAATCAGAGAAGCAATTTTTTTGTCGAAAAGACTGTCTACAGTTTCTTATCTACATTCTTTGGGTATTTTCACCTCTACAAAAAATTACTCTTATTCAGTATTTTCTACAGGTTAATTATTACCAGCAAGGCTCATTTTTTGTTCATTTCATTTGTACATTTATAGACCACTCAAATTTAGACTCCAAAGGTCATTAAATTGATGTGAATCTTCACAACTTACTACCTTGGGTTTTTATTGTGTAT
Organism: Leptinotarsa defecta; assembly: GCA_015342085.1. Lineage (NCBI taxonomy): Eukaryota > Metazoa > Arthropoda > Insecta > Coleoptera > Chrysomelidae > Leptinotarsa > Leptinotarsa defecta. The sequence goes on from WOGO01000065.1 coordinate 12,813, forward strand.
TATTATATACATTTTATTATCTGTATTGTCTTCTAACATACTGTTTTTTTACACCATGTGACAAATTGATCATTCTTATTTATTCTCTTTTTAATTATTTTTATTATTCTCTTTATTATTTTATTTATTCTCTTTTTAATTAAATAATATTTTGCGGTTTTCTTTGAAACTTCACTAGTTCAGTGATAAGTCTGTTGTAATCTGATTTGTTTTTGCTTCAGTGGGTTTATAAATGACTGCACTAAAATTAGTATGAGAATATTATATATGAGCAACTCATTTGAATGTGAATTTATTAGACACAGATTTGGTTTTTTGCCAATATAACTGTATAATATGAATATGGTGTCTACCTCATAAAAAATTACTAACTGTCCTGCAATGGCTCCTGAATTATTTTCTCTAATAATTATTTAATAAATTGATTGATGTAGCCTTACCTGGTAGAAGATCTTTCATCATAAAGGGAAACACAATAATAATTATAAAATACCTTTATAATTATAATAAATATTATGTAATGAAGTTCTGAATGACATGATCTTCCTCCTGTCTTTCAGATAAATTCTATTTTCTTTCATTATTTGTTTCAATTATCATATTTATATGTACATATATTTGATTATTGGTTGTATTTTTACAATTTGAAAATAATTTTTGGACTGAATAAGTTTTTTTGCAGTTGAGGTTCGCAGTAAAAGTAATTATATAGAGAAACATTTCCAACTTTCCACAATTTTTTCAATGGATTATTGTATATCAATTTATAAATTTTCAAAACTGTTGCTTTCAAAAAGTATCATGTTGAGTTTTTTTGTTGTGTCACAGGAGCAAGTCTTGATAGTATTTTTATTCATACATTTTTGAACTCTAGGTGATTAGGAATAACGATTGAAGAATGAAGGAGAATCGATTCTATTCACCAATTTGTTTTTCAGAGAAAAGGAAGGTCGCCTCAAGGCTGCCAAAAATCTAGTACAAAAAGGAATAACAAATCTGGTTGTTATTGGAGGTGATGGTAGTCTTACGGGAGCAGATTTGTTTCGACAGGAATGGGGTAGTCTTCTTGACGAACTCCTTGGAAGAAATGAAATAACTGCTGAACAGCGAGAAAAGTACAAGATCTTGCAAATTGCTGGGCTCGTTGGATCTATTGATAATGATTTTTGCGGTACAGATATGACCATTGGTACAGACAGCGCTTTACACAGGTAATATTGAATATGATTTAGTAGGGAGCATGAACTGTCTATCAAGAATTCCATCAAATACTTCAATCAATCAATCAATCATTTATTTAATCCTGTGGAACTTACAAAGTTATAGGACAAGTCAATTTGCAAAAATTACAACAAATAAAACTCTAAACATGGAGAGTATAATAAGCATATAAATAAAATCAAACTTATTATGACAATCTGTAAGTCAAATAGTATGAAATTAAAATTAAATTAATTCAAGGAATTCTTGAATTGAGTAAGGAAATAGATCTATCAAAACTTTTTTTAGTTGTCTTTTAAATATATGAGTTGGCAAACTTCTTAGCTTGTATGTTGGTCATTGAATGATGTGAATGATTTTTGTATATAACCGTAAGGGGTATATTAGATATCACAGTGTTCATGAATCAACTGTAATAGGAAGAAAATGTTATTCTATTATTACTTATCATCATAAAAATAATCTGTTTTGTAACTAATATAAGGGCTTTCATCATTAATTATCATTTTTTCAACATAATTAGTACACTAATTGATGTGTACTAGGTTTCTTACTGAAATATGAAACACCCATAGTTTATTAGTGGTGAAATCAACTTTTTGTATAGCATTGAAGAATTGAAACCGTAGAAGCTTTCCAATAAAACAACAAGAAATCGGTATATGTTAAGGAGAGATTATTTTTGGAAAACTAAGGTTTTGGCTTTCTACTTCTCCATTTTTATACAAAAAATATGAGAATCTTCCAAAGAAGGGAAGAAAGCAACTGATTTCGAAATAAACTCCTTGAAAAGGAGTAACTTTCAAACACAGATTAGAAAAAAATACCTCTCGAAACAATTCCTTTCACGAAAGAAATAATATTTTTGAAACAACACGTTTTCCTATTCAGTATGTAGTTCAAACATTCATTATGGAATTGAATCAGATATCATTCACAGGATTGCTACACAATATAGTATATGAAAGAGGTGAAATTACACTTATATGTATATAATGGAAACTCATATGATAGTAACATGTCATCAGTCGGTATCAAAATCTAAAAAATTGCTAACAATTTTTATTTGCATAGCTTCCTCTTTCAGATTACTGAATATAAGCTATTATCTGAAGAAGAACTATCTCTGATTGATTTCAAACTCCAATTGTTTTGCGTTTTTTTTCGTGCTATGTGATAGTACATGTTTTATCATGCTTATATGTATTCTTTCAACATCGGGACAGATAACTATTTTCCAAATGATTGGTTCAAGACAAGTTTATTAAAAAAATACTATGTGATTAGTAATTTGTAAAATAGTTGAATATGTTATGGGTTCAATTAGTTCTTGGAATAAAATGAAAATTATTGTACTTGAGAATTTTTAGTATATACGCTGTCTGTTCAAAAAATAAGGTGTATTTTAATTTTTCTCAAAAAATATTCGTTTATTCTTTAATTTCTATTTTGTCACCTTCAACTACACTTGTGCCAGCGATTTGGTTTTTATCTCTTGTCGCAAAACGCCGACCTTTCATGGGTCTCTTCAATCTTGGGAAAAAGTCGCAGGGGGGCAAATCTGGTAAATACGGTGGCTGAGGCATGATTACAATGTTGTTTTTGGCCAAAAAAGGGCAAACAAGCAGTGACGTGAGGAAATCCATAAATTGCTTTCCCACAATACCGGATGGTTTATTCGTATTGCTTCTCGCAAGCGACGCATAACTTCAAGATGATACTCCTTATTGACCGTACGACCATGTGACAAGATCTTCTGGTGCGCTACGCCACAGTAATAGAAGAAAATAGTCTTGGTTTTTCCGGGCTCTTCCATTGGAACGATTGTTCTTTGGCTTCGATGACATAATTTTATACCCACGATTGATGTCATTCAAAAATTCAAGGGCGATGCCCATGCAACGGTTTTTTTGGTCAAAATTCAGCAATTTTGGAACGAACTTTGCTGCCACATGCTTTAAGCCCAAAATTGCTGAAAAAATTGCATGGCATGAGCCAATCGATATGCAGCAACTTCTCTCAGCAATATTATTCAGTTTATCTTTATGCCTCTCTCCAACAAAATAAAGATATGGAGTTGAACAATTGCAATTTCGAGTTGAAAAGTCGTAATTTCGCGTTAAAAACTCTAAATTTCGACTTTATACTCGAAGATTTAAGTCGAAATTTCGAGATTTAAGTCGTAATTTCGAGATTTAAGTCGTAATTTCGAGATTTAAGTCGTGATTTCGAGATTTAAGTCGTAATTTCGAGATTTAAGTCGTAATCTCGAGATTTAAGTCGTAATTTCGAGATTTAAGTCGTAATTTCGAGATTTAAGTCGTATTTCGAGATTTAAGTCGTAATTTCGAGTTAAAAAGTAGTAATTTCGAGTGTTAAGTCGAAATATCGAGGTCAAAGTCGAAATTTCGCTATCAGAGTCGAAATTGCGCAATTCAAAGTCGTAATTTCCAAGAAAAAATAATTAAAATATGTGGCCTTTCTGCTCTTCAGTAACTCCAAGTATGCTCCTGTATGAAAGTAAAATTGAAAATCTCGCTTATGAAAAAGTATATCACATAATAATAATTATAATGTGTTTTTATTTTTTCAAAAAAGTGAATGTTAAAATATAAATCAATAATAGCGGAAGGCGATATTCAACAGGGTTGCTATTCCACATAATATAACGATTCTCCATAACAATATTCTTCACTTTCTCAACATTTTCATCGTTTGTTGATGTTCTGAGGCGTCCAGGGCGAGTGTCGTCATTCACATTTTCTCGACCTTCTGTGAAAAGTGTGTACCACTTGTTAACATTATTTTGATCAGAGTACAATCACCGTATGCCACTGTAAACATTTCTAGTGAATTTGATGCAAATTTTTTTCAATAGTAAAAAATCGCTGAACACGCAAAATACTTCAAACTTTTATGCCTCTCTCCAACAAAATAAATATGCTGAACAGCTGAAGCTGTGAACATATATTCGAGACGAGTGTACTAACATAAAAAAATCGCTAATGGAATGCATATTCACCTTATTTTTCGAACAGTACGTATATTATCTTTTTGTTATTTGAGTTTCTTGTACCAGGCGGTAAAATCTTCTTCAGTATTATCATTTTCTGTAGAATAATTTAATTTGAAAAGAAGTCTTGGTATCATATCATCTCCAATCCGTTTTTTTTTCAACTTTCACAGAATTATTGAAGCAGTAGATGCCATTGTGAGTACAGCTTACTCTCATCAACGTACATTCATCATGGAAGTCATGGGCAGACATTGCGGGTAAGATTTTTATTTTTCTGTTAATTATTGTTGAAGAACATTCGACTTTGTTGTCTACTGTGAAACTACCCAAAATGTTATAGGTATTTAGCATTGGTCGCCGCTCTAACTTCTGAAGCGGATTATGTTTTTATTCCGGAATCTCCGCCGCCAGATGACTGGCAAAATAGGCTATGTGCAAAGTTGATACAGGTATATCATTGTGAATCGCTTCGAAAATATAGGTGTTGTGGTTTGACTCTTGTACAAAATCTAACCATTGTGTTTTCTGTAGATAGTCTAACTGTATTTTTCTTCACTACTAATATTTCTCAGTAATCGTATGAAATGAAAGCAAAAAATTCTGTGAAATAATAGGTATTTATTATGGGGAACATTTCAACGTGATCGACAAAACAATTTCAGATGATACCATAATTATTACATTCGATTGTACAAAAAAAATATTTAAAAGTACATTTATGTGTATCATAGCAATTGAATTCCTTTAACAGTGTGTAAAAGCCAAATGGAATTAATTCATCATTTCGGTTACGGGACATATTTTAAGAAAATCCCGAAACACGTCATATTTAAATTATAATTTGACATACTTCAACGGAAAAATGTTACCCCTACTTTCAACCCCCGTCGAATGACAGGACAACCCCGAATTTTTTAAATGGGAACTGTTATATATCGTTTGAAAGGTCTCTCCATCCTCTATTCCGAAATGTTATCGCGTTCAAGTTTATTGCAACAATTAAGATAAAATCAATTAAAATCATGTGTTCACCGAAATTCGATAAAATACACTTGAAACTTATTGCAATGTACTCAAAACTTATTTCATGTGTAGGTATTGATAAGCAGAAAGTAAGCAAAAACCATAGCAATATTCATTTTAGATGGTATCCTTTAAAAAACTTCAAATAATGTCCATGGCAACGTTACTTTAAAACGCCATGTCAACTTGTTTTGTATGTTTTAACATTAGTTGTCAGTATTTTAATATAAGTTTAAAGTTCGTTAACTTCAAGTCTGACAAATGGTCAGATTAACGGAAATGCATAACAGTTTTACAAATGATTGGTTATGGAGATAAAACCCGAACACAACAGGTAGTAGCTCACCTATTTGCATGAGAAATTTCCTAACTTACCGCCCATATCTCAAGCAACAATAAGCAAATTAGGGAAGCAGTTTCGTGAGCTTGGCCATGTGAGGCAGATAAAAAAATCAGCTGCCAATCTGTTTGAAAAATCTGTTTTTCCGTTAACCAGCTGTCGCACCGCTACGAACGATAATCCTCAGAAGTCGAAATCTGTGCGAGCTCAAGACTAACGAGGTCTCACCTTTTAACGTATGATTCCTAACGCCAGTTGGACGATATCAAGTCCCTTTTTCATTGAGGGCAACTGGAATGGCGATAATTATTTGGCACTACTTCAAAATGATGTCATTTCAAGTTTAGCAAATTTATATCCTGATCAAGGAAACTCTCAAGTTCCAGGGAATACGATATGGCGTCAGCAGGATGGAGCACCACCACATTACCAAGTTAATGCCCAGCAATACCTCGATACATTTCCCAATCGGTGGATAGGGAGGCGAGGATAGAATGAATGGCCAGCACAATCACCTGATCTTTCGTCATTAGATTTCTTTTTATGGGGATATGTGAAAAGCAATGTGTACAAAACTGAAACTACAGATTTGAATTACTTAAAAGAACGAGTAACGCTTGTTATTAGGTGGGTCTCGCCTGATATGTTAAATAATTTTGGAAGACAGTTTTATTTAAGATTAGGATGTTGCCAAGACGTTTGTGGTGAACATTTTGAACATCTACTTCGTTAACATCCATAGTTCATTTTCGTATTCTACATTTCATTACGTTTTGCATTACATTTTAGTTTTTGAGTATATTTTAGGGAATTTCGGTAACAACATGATTTTAATTTATTTCATCTTGATTGTTGCAATAAACTTGAAAACGATAGAATTTTTGAATAGAGAATGAAGAGACCTTTCAAACGATATATCACAAGCCTTTCCATTTGAAAAATTGGGGGTTTTACCTGTCATTCAAAGAGGGTTGAAGGTAGGGGTGGCATTTTTACGTTGAAGAATGTCAAATTATAATTTACATTTGACGTGTTTCGGGATTTTTTTTAAATATGTATAGTAACCGAAATAATGAATTTATTCTATTTGGCTTTTACAGACTTTATGTAAATCCCATATGCTATGAGCATTTTGTTTTTTTGAAAATGCCTCTACGTGAGTCTCTATATTGAACATGGATTTCAAAATGCGTTTTTGCATTATATAAATGCATTGTAAATGTGAACTACCACCCCATTCTAGTGTACTATATTTAAGGAATGGATAAACAGTTCTATAGTAGTCAGTTTTGAGAGCATCGATATTCAAGTTGTTCTAAATGTATGATGTATGAGTTAGTTTTCCTTCAATAAATAGGCCTAGTAATTCTGTACTTGATGAAAAACGTGTTTTTTGAACATACATCACACATCATGGAGGGTTCAGATGATTATCTTGAATTTGAATGACCAATATACAAAATATTGCATTTAGTAGGGGATCGAAGAAAAAAAAACATTTATTATTTATTAGATTATTTTATATAAATCTTCGAAAGATGATTTATGTACTGATAAAGGCAATAGGTCAACATTTCTACACAGGAAAAGAAGACTTACATTCGTTTAAATAAAAGTAATTTTATGCATAAACATCAAAACAATCATTAAATTTATCATAATGTATTTGAGTCTTCATGTTATTACAAAATCATTCTGAACACAAACTTTCCATTTGTAGACTCTTCCAAGAGTAAACTAATATAAGTTTTTTTACCTCTCACTCACGTCACTTTTCTATCTGAATTGGCATTGACATCAACATTATTTATTCTTGTCTCAATTACTTGAATCAATTTCTTTTTTACATACCATAAAATTAAATAACAGCATATTTCATTTGCAATTTCATGTTACAAACACATTTGTAGTGGATACAAAATCTGTATCATCCACAGACACCGTAAATGCTTTCTTGCATAGGTTTAGCTCCTTTGTTTGAAAGTTGCCTTCATCTACACATTTATAGTGTACACATTCTTAGTGTATTTAATCAACATAGAAGCACGATGTTATTTATGCCATGCCCATCCCTGTTTAATATATGGGAATCCCTGTTTAATATATGGGAATCCCCGTTCATTATATGGGAATCCCCGTTCATTATATGAAAATCCCAGCTTATTATTTGGGAATCCTATGACAATTGGATACGTTTCCATAAAATGATGATGAAAAATCTTTCGAGGGTTCATAACCCTGGGGGGTGTAGAAAATGATATTCATGTGTACAAAAATTTGTTACACTGAAGGTAGATGAGACAAATTAATGCATACCTACATGATATGATACAATTTCGTCTAATGCGACTTGTTTCACAATTATACTGAATAGAAAGTAAGTTCAAAACATTTAAACTCGACTACTGAAAAATCACACTTTGAAATGTTTGGAACAAGAAAATAGTCTATCTGAAATTGATATGTACAAACTATTCAATATTTATCATCTACTGAATAAACAACTTACAGGTAATATATTTTGAAATATTTATTACACATTCAAAGGTTCCTTATATAATAGATGATAAATATTGAATAGTTTCTTCATAACAATTTGAGAGGAGACTATTTTCCTGTTTCATACTTTATGGATCATGATTTTTTAGGTTGTTGGGTTTTAGTTTTTCAATTTACTTTTTATTAAAATTATGGTGAAGTCATAATCTCATGACTAAGTATTTGCAGAGAAGCTTTATTGTTTTGTTTGTTAATTTAGATTTATATGTTTAAAGTGAAATACCAAACTAACGCATGTTTATGTTTGTCAATTCCTCAAGCGATCATGGTTCTTGAAGCTTAATAATTCATTCTTGTAAAAAAAAAATATTATTTAATTATTTTATATGTATTTTTGCAGGTTTGGAGAGAAAATATGTTTGCTTCAAATCTGGGGGGTGATTTTAGAAATTATTCCTAATTATCGGGTGCATGCAAAAAAATCTACGAGCAACAATATATAAATATGTGCTCCTATGTCCTCTACACAGCGCCATATTCAATTTAATATGAAGTCACTTATAATTACAAACGGACAATTAAGACCCTTCCATTGATATATCATTTTTCAAATTAGTTAAAGTTAAAGAAAGAGATGAAGATACATAAATACTGATCATAATCATAACCCCAATTTCTGCTTAGCCGTAGTCGTCTAGAAATAGTGAGTCTAGAAATAGCGAGTTTAAATGTTATTAAAGGATTTACAAAAATGTTAATTCAATGTAACATCAAAAAATGCATCACATAATGAATGCCATTTAAACATGAGAATGATTTACAAGATACAAAAAAAAATACCCTGTATAATTCACTGAAATTAAAATTTAGAGTGAATCAAGACTTTCTCAGGATTTTATAAATGAACAAGTACCTATATACAGAATTGTAATCAGTGGGTTTTTAAACACATTCTCAGTAATACTGGGAATCCCAGATATCATATATAGAGAGAGATCATGGTTTTCAAAGAATCAATCGATAACATTCATTTATTACTCAAATAAATATATGAAATTAGTTTCTTCTTAAAATAATTGCACAAGATGGTGAGAAATGTTAATTTCTCTCAATTTGTATTATTGTAGTTTTAGAAACTTTAAAAATTTGTTTTTTATAAGATTAGATAAAATTTCTTTCTCTGAAAATAAATTTTACTGTGAAAAATTGGATTTGTGATATGCAAATATTAATTTTATTGATGTATGCAGATATTTTTCTGGCGAGAATGTATCTAATTAAAGGTGAATCAATTCTGATACGTTACATGTCCTATGGGACATGTAATACCCATGATGCTCTCCATAGGTGACCATTAGTAACTGCCGTTAACACAAAAAAAAATTAAAATGAAATAAGATTTTTTTTCAATATGCTAATTTTCTTGACTTGAAATAAATGTAAATATACTGACAGAATATATACAATATTATGATGGGTTTACTTACATGTTTCCTCTATCGTCTGGCAGTAGAGCTGTCCTCAATTCATTAAAAAAGTTCTTTGCTTTCAAATTGTTAACATCATTTGAATCGTGAGATTGGCCATTTAATTCATGTAAATTTTTTGATGATATAAGTGTGTTATCTAAATTATCATGAGCTTTTGGAATTGGTTCCAAATATGGTAGATCCTTCATTATTTCAAGTATATCAAAATCAGTGAATAGTATCTCATCATCTGTTTGAACACAAGCATCCACAATATTCTTATCAGTCTGTGTAGAACTCTCGATTTTTCGACCTTGGTTCAATGAATACTTTGTCAAGTCTAAAGCTATTACATTTTGGCCACTTCCACTTGATTTATTCTTTGAATCAATTTTGAAAGTATTTATAACTGGTTTTCTGACACTTTTTAACATATCTGAATTTTGATCAGCTGTGTTTGCTTTGATCGTCACATTACCACTAAGGGTTTTCACATTTGTGGACGCACTTTCCCTTATCAATGTTTTCTGTGATAAGAGGTTTATTTTAGATATCTCTGTCATTTGTTTACCTTCATTACTAGAGGTGTTACCATTGCTTACGTACTGTGCAGTGGAGTTTTTTAGTGGAACTGCCTTCAAAACTTTTACTTTAATAGGTGGCTTTTCTGTGATAGAATTAAGTGATGCTATCTTTCGAACTTGAGCATTTCTAGGCAATTTGTTTGGAAGTTCTGACTCTGGTATTATTTTTATTTTCTTTCCATTCAAATTTATATATTTCTCTCCTGTATCTGAGTTCACTTCAATTTTCAGAGTCTTTTTAATACAGGAGGAATTCTTACTTTCATTCATATTTCCACAAAGTACAGGTAAACAATCTCGAAATCCAAGAAGTTCACAATTTTTATCGTCTATAAGTTCCGATTTTGACCAATATGTAGTTTCGGAATATTTACCTTTTATGACGTATTTATTAAATTCCATCGCATTCAATCAGTGTCTACAATGAAGGTTAGAATTAGGAAGCGAAATAAAATTAAACTTCCACAAGAGTACTCACTAGGATTTCTGCGTTTTTTCTACACTATTAAATAAATGGATAACAAACATTATTAAGATTAAATATAACACACAACTCTTCAACACAACGCATTTCCATCAAACTACTGAAAATCAAGAAATCGGGTAATCCCCTTGTCTTCTATGTTCTCGTTGTTGTAATAGGTGAGAGGGTATTTACAATTTCGTTTCATTTCTGATGGAAAATTAGGACATTTCACTTCTGTGACTTCATCATATTATGTTCCGTGTTTTATGAGATTGGTATATCGTGTTCGACAATAGATAACTGTTAATGAGAGTGCGTTCCGTACTTCGAAAAACTGAGACATATGCACGTTCCTCATTCAACAGAAAATTTCCGATGTTAGCGTTTTGGATTAAACGGTGATTTTAATAAATTGTCTACTTCATATACCAAATCTAAGCCTTTTCTTAGAAATTCATGTCAGATTCACATGAGATGTGCTGAATATTATACACTATTTTCCTTGATTATCAACTTACAACTAACAATTAAAATCAATGTATTTTCTTATTTACATTCGATTCGATTGGATCGTAGCTTCACAGTATTCAGAGTCGATTATTCCATGTCACTGGTCGGAAGATAGCCAGTCGGTTTGACGTAAGTGCTTTGTTCACTCACTCAAATCGACCGCCGTGTTGGTCGCTTCTGAGGGTTGTCGTTCGTAGGGGTGCGACATCTGGTTAGCGAAAAAACATATTTTGAACAGATTTCAAACAGATTTTTCAAACAGTTGTTTTGCGAAAAGAAACGTGATTGCTTGTTTGTTGATTGCCTCATGTTATGTATGTATTCATGAAAGCAAATCAGTTTGATTTCTCCAACCAACATTATTGTGAAATAGACATTCAATATTCAGTTATGATGAACTGGATATGAAATTTCTGAGCCGAAATGATTGCTTTTTCAACATTTAACCTTCGGCAAAAGTATTTACAGTTGTTGCTAGTTGATTTATCGATTTTGTATATTTTTTTATTTCTCTGCTAGTTTCCTATCTTTGAATGAAAATTCTCTACAGACACATGTTATGTTGAGTAGTTATCAAAATGGTTCACTGAATAATACTTTTCGACTCACTAGTCATTATATAAGCCGATTTTTATATTTTCATAGAATATTGTTCAAATAATGTGCTTTGGCTAAGCTGAGTTATAGGTAACACTTTGTTTCAACAACAATTACATACCTTGAATGGGCTATTATGGGAAGTTCATCCAATATCTAACACATATTTAGACATCGTCTTCATACGACATCTACCGGACACATTGAAACTAAGCCAGATGGTAAAACAAACACAAATGTTTGTCTTGTCAGCTGTTTTCATGTGGTCTCTTATGTTTTCCGTGAGTGGTTGTAATTTCTTTTACTTTTACCTATTCAGCAGTTTCTCATGCCTATAAGGAACGCAGTAAAAACGTTACAAATTCGCAATTGAATAACTCAAAACACAAAAACCCAACATAATAAACACGCACGTGCGTGCGTGTATGTATGTACTCGTATGTATATATGTTAAAATATGTGTGTTTGTATATATGCATATCTATATGCATGTATGAAAGTATGTATGTACGTATATATGTATGTATGAATGCATGCATGTATGTATGTATATTTGTATGTATGTATTTTTGTAGTCGTTTTAGAGGTTAAATACCTTCTTAAAAATTTTTATGGGCTGAATAGATTTCGTAGTTTTATATGAAAACGATGCTCTTACGATAAGAAAGTCATGGATCCATTTTCATTACAAAATGTTAAACAGTTCATGAAATATTGAAAAAAATCGATTTTCATTGTGTACTTTCCAAGGACTGCAAATTTTTTGTGTGCGTATATTTGCATGAAGGTCAGTTATATTCAATCGGTTTCTTTTTGACCACAGGATATGTGTTTCAATTTATGACCTACCTTTTTTATTACCCCCTGTGTATGAATTACGCTTTATAAATGGGAGGAAAACAAGCGAATATAAAATTCTGAGAATTACCATTTCAGAAGGTGACACGATCCTTATTCGAATTATTATATTTGTATGCTTCACCTGAAAAAAATTGTATGGTTCAATTTGAAGTCATTCATGAAAATAAATATTTGCACTACTTTCTTTTAATGGATGAATCACGTATTCAGTAAAACGTGAACATCAAAACCGAAGGAAGGATTTGGATTTATCAGAGGAAACATTGCGGATGAAGGAGATAATGTTTTATAGAGTTGAACTATAATGATAGTGTTGTCGCAGTTCTCCTCGCAATGACGTCTTCTGTTCGATTTAACGACAACGAAGTAGATTCTGCTGGAATCCCAAGAAGTGCTACATTATCAAACACAGTGAGATGTTCCACAATTATAAATAATGAAGACCTTAACTGTTATTACAAAAGTATATTCGAATGTGTGAGTATGTTAGTTAAATATTTTTCCTACTAGCGACCCGCTTCGGCTCCGCACAGGTGCAATGCTGATACTAAATTCACACACCAGAAATTTAAGGGCAGTGTTGAAAAGATAAATTTGTTTTATGGACAAGCCTACATACAAAATTTCACGGTACGGAGAAACAGTGTTGAATATCTAATTTCCATATGTAAACGCGCCCCTTTCACCCCCACGGGGGACGCCCCAGTTGGAATATTTGAAAATCCTTACTTAGTGCGTATCTAAGACTTAAGAAGCACCTATAAACAAAATTTCAGCTTCCTAGGACACACCAGTACGGAGAAACAGAGATGAGCGAGTGTCAAAGCGACTTTCACATTTATAAGTATGAATTTCATTCAGGGCGATAGATAGTTGATTAATGCTGAGAAGTTTTTCTGGTGTTATGTTACAAGCTAATTAGTTTTCCCAGACATATAATATATGACTTTTTTCCTATTTTGAACCAATTTCTCTCTATTTTCATCTACTTATATTGAAATAGGTATCTGTTTTGGATTGTGCTTTGGACTATTTTAAAGTATAGGTATAAGGTGTAACATAAATGATGACGTCATATTTAATGAAGAAAGTTTGTTGAGCCCCTAACTGTTGACAACTACACCATATTTGTAGACTTGCTGATACTCAGGTTAACTCTATTATTGGAACAGCTTCAGGTCATTATCATTCTTCTGAAATTTTCTCGTTTGATAATAATGATAATAAACGCGTTTATAGAAAGGTTACTCAGTACAAGAGATACTAACCTAACCTAATAAATGGCAGAATTCAACATGATAGGTAAATTAAGGCAGAACTTGCTCTACCATCCAATCAGCAACAGGTAACTTATATTATTACGATATATTTTACAGTGAAACTTAAAGAAATATAAAGGGAGAAAAGCAGGAAAGAGAGATGGAGAACGAATGGATGAGAATTTGATCCATCAAATGTAAAAAGTCATGTCATGAACAGGAAATTTTAAATAATACTAACTTTGGTGGTATTTTCTACATATTTATGGTAAATGAATATTAAGTATAGGTATCAATTAACTGATCAATGTTAAACAAGGAGAAGACCGGATTGTAAAATATATCTCTTCAGATTTTTATTTCAGCATCTGGCGTCCAAGTTATAAATGAAATCTTCGATGAATTAGAATTACTTTTCCTGCCAAAATTTATCTTTATTCGGTATATATTGTCATTGATCTAACAATTTTAACGCAGGAGTCTTTTTACTGATTATTTATAGACAAAAAATAGTTTTTCTAATCAGTCGATATTTCGAAATATTTGATTTGCACCTTCAGATCGGGAGTATAAGAATTGACTTGTGGTTCTTGTCCAAAATTTACATCGGACAAACCGGAAGAACTTTTCCCAAAAGAATGAAAGACTATAGAAATATTTTTTTTTAATAGAAAGGCCAATTCAACATTTGTGAATCATCTTTTAATAGAGGCGCACGAGTTCAATCACGATGATGACGTATTGCATTTAGAAAAAAAAGTTGAAAATTCACCCATTTGGAATGTTTAGAAATCAATAGATGTAAACATTCGGGATTATTGCTAAATGACTAAATGGATTTGAATTGTATTCATTTTTCTCCAGTCTTATGAGTTTTCCTAGATAAGTAAATAGTTTAGGTAATGAATTTATTGTGTAGAAAGTTGGCAGTTATTAATAGTCATAATGATTAAAACTACTATGAAAGCACGAAACAGAATTTGTACAAACAGTATTGTGATCCCAAAGATTATATCGTATAGCGAAACAGGTGTCGCGTTTTTGTAAACTTTTAAGTGAAAATCTCCCATTGAAGTGTGTTTTTTGAATACGAAGGAATCATTGATTTAACTGTAGTAAAATTATTCCAGCTTTTCCGAGCTTGTCTTTCGCACTTTCGCAAATAATTAAAGCCCATCCCACCCTCACCTACAGGTTCCTAACAGATCGATGATTTTGCAGTAAAAATATGGAATGAATCAGAAAGTGTTTGTCTTGCGATAACAGCAGTTTCTTGTGTTTCGAATGATGAACGTGCACCGAGAGAGGACGCAAAATGCTAAACTACATTGTAGAAATTTACGGGGGGCATGCTCGGAAAATCTGGATTGATTTTCCTACAGCTAAGGCAATTAGTCCTTCAGTTAATGTCGGTTATTAACCGGAGGAGTCTTCCATTCGGCATAAAACATGGAAGTACCGCAACGATGGATTATTTTCAATTATACCTCAGTAATAACAATTGCTGCATGATCGCATATCTGTCTTGTGGTTTTTTCACCACAAACCTCATCGCTTTGAATTTGATATCACTATAATGCATGGGATTGTCTCCATAATGTACATGGATGCTTGAGTTAGTTTAGAAATTTTTAATTCTACAGTAATTCACTTTAAGTGAGTATCAGAATAGGAATGTAGGATTACGCAGAATCGAGAGTACGAAATTGGAAGCGTGGGTTTTCCCAACAGGGACTTCCGAGCTTCGACAGTTGGTCCGCCATCTTGTTGAAGCTACATCTGTCAAATTAGTTGTCATTCATTAAGTCTGTTCTGCCAAATCACCATGGACGGATTAAGCCTCCAACAACACGTGCAAATAATAAAATTGTTTTATCAAAATGAATGTTCTGTTCGGGCAACGTACCGCGCGCTTTTGCCTATTTTACGGTTGCCATAATCGTCCTACCGAGAGGACTATTTGCAATGTGGTGGATGAATTTGAGTCCACTGGCTTAGTAAACGATCTATCATCAGCCGTACGTCGACGAAACGCAAAATATGCAGAAAACATCGCTGCTATCTGTGAGAGTGTGTAGGAGAATCCGAGGCAGTCGATTTCGCGTCGCTCATAAGAACTCGGCCTTTGGCAGACCAAAACTTGGTGAATTTTGCGTCGTGGTTTGCGCCTGCACCCGTACAAAATTCAATTAACGCAAGAACTGTACTTGCGATGCATTGTTTGGAACCTTTGGTCTAGTAATGATAATTACTGGAGTTTTTTCCCAAGACCTCTTGAAAATCTTCACTTGGTGATCGAAACACGTGTCGAGGTGTTAAAATAACGGTTTGGTGATCCCGTAGGTTCGGCTATCAATCGGGCGCGTCCCCAGGTGGTGGATAGGGGAACGGCCAGGAGACTGGAGGCTCTGTCCGGGAAGCCAATGTGGTCTCACGGACGGGGTCGCCGGAATCCTGGTCAGTGGCAGAAATAAGTAGCGTGAGGGGAACAAAAACTTCCCAAAAGCCTTTGCAAAACATGCTACCGTGCCGACAGCTGAATGGCCGTAGGGTGATATGCGGTTACGAATGATCCCCTTGGGGAACTGGGCGGAACCTTATTGTAATCAGCCTACCTCTGTTAATGCGGGGCTCTGCCAGAGATGACCAACTCTTCCCTCTCTACTCGTGGGAACACACATAAATGAAACAAACATAAAAACAGTAACAACAAAAACCAATCCCGAGGCTGGATAGAAGTGCACACCTCAATCTAAGGCTGTGGCTGGGGATGAACAGAAATGTCCACCCCAATCTACCGCTTGGAATGAGGATGGACATAGCACATCATCTCGTGATGTAATACAAAGGCCAAGGCGTAAGCGCATTTGCGGCGCCGAGGCCAAAAGAAGAAAGAGAGCGAAGGAGGTAGGAGTGGCAGCAACTATAAATGCGCCCCCCCCACCTCCAACAGCAAGGGCACTTCCTGCGAAGGGCGCCAAGAGCTCTGCCTTGAATAAAGGTAAGGAACCGGCTGCCTCTGCAGGAAAGCTCCCTCACTTGTGCACCTCCACGAAGGGAACCCCAAGAAGGTTGAAGAAGAGCGTAATGTCGCTGCACCTTCCAAAACTTTCGCGGAGGCCACCCTACGACACCTCAAGGTTACCAAAGAGAGTGTGTGTTCGGCGAGTCTTGGCCTATACCTGCCAATATAAAGAAGATGTATCCTAGTGACCTGTCCACGTTCCTGGACAGGGCAGGATCGACGATGAACTAGGAGGATAAATCCTCGGGAGGATGTACAATGGGTCACATATGGCCTAAGTACTGTGGGTCTACACTCACCCCTCCTACTCTACAGATACAGAACGGTTTGATGTTGGGAAAAAACTCCAGTAATATCCAGGAACTGAAGGTAAACGATCATAAACGATGGCGTGTGTTCGCATCTTCAGCAATGAGGTCGATTTCTGGAAGAATGGGTACGTGAACAAATAAAATTGTCGAATTCGAAACGATACCGATACACATGAGATCCAAGAGTCACTGTTCGGTGTGTATTTTGGGCTGTCGGCGTCATCGCGATCGGTCCAAATTTCTTTGAGAACGACGTTGGCCAGACCATCACTGTCAACGGCGAGCACTATAGGTCGATGATTACCAACTTCTTCTGGTCTGAATAAGATGATCTGGACACCAACGACATGTGGTTTCAATATGACGGCGCTACGTGCCACACAGCTCATGCCAAATATGGCATAAGCTGTGTGGATATTTTGTACGATCGATTCGAGGAGGTAATGTGAACTGTGTAATGTGGAGGTAATGTGAACTGGCCACTGATATCGTGCGATTTTACTCCGTTAGTTATTCCGTTACTCCGTAGGGTTTTCCTAAGTCGCAGGTAAATACGAATAAGCCACAAACCACAGCGGTCATGTGGTTTGTGGCTGTGGCTGATTTCTGCGCTCCAGATTCATGAACGATATTACATTACACACAAAATGGTATCGATAGGTCTTTCAAACGAAAAAAAATGTCGAAGATATCTCACACACACTTTGTTTAATTCAAATTTAACGATAGTAAACGCTTTATTTGTTTCTTTGACTCCACAGCCGAAAAACATTGCACTCGTGATCGAGTACTAGACAGCACTGCTTCAATATTTAGTGGTATTGGGCCGATCATGGTGATGATGACTCTCTTAACTACTGATATCAAAAGATGAACATTTTAATATAATTGTGAAACTACAAATTATAATCATTAAATTTATGAAATTATGATTTTCAGTGCGACCGTAACAAAGATGGAGTTATAAGTATATCCGAGCTGAAGGAGTTCATAGAGACTCAAGACAATATTGATATAAGTGAAGAGTTGGCTGAAAGGATCTATTATCAGTTTGATACGAACAAAAATGAACAGATCGATTTCACAGAATTTGTGGAAATGGTAAATAGCCCATTGTTCAAAAATACTTTTGAAAGATTAACGAGAAGGTTAGTTATTTTTGAATATGATATTTTATTTAGAGTACTAATAGAAAACCAATCTCGAAAGTATTTCCAAATTTTCGTCACTTCTCCTAAGTCTTCCTCAATTTTGAGAAAACTGCTGAAAAACGGTATTTTTTACGTTTTTTCGCTCACCTCGCAAACAAAGCATTGTGCCAAATATGTTTCATATCTAAACTTGTAGAAAAAAAATCTACAAGGGAATAATTATAAATGTCTTTTCATGAGCAACAGCAAAAGTGATATAGTCACTTTCCAATCTTTTTGGGTTGTTGAATTCTATAAAAAAAAGATTCTTGTCGCTGTCAATTAGGTTAAGTGAGGTTAAGTCGTTGGTTGTTTTATGCCTGCCACTCTTCAAGTATTTCGTGTGTCTGGAAACTGAAATAAATTTCTCTACAGTCATGTTTTGGATAATTTGAATATGGTTGTGGGTCTGATGAAGGAGCAATAAATCGAAAACAATCATCTGGTTGAAACTGGAAGGAAATGGAAGAATGAGAACGCAAAAAAGAGGCGCATGGAAAGACAATGAAAGAGAGAAAGCGAAAAGAGGAGTAGGACAAAATAATGCAAAGAACACGAGAAACGTACAAGAAATGAAAGTGGAAATAGAAGAATAAGAACGGCGATAGGAAAATAAATGGGATGAGCTCTTCCTTGACAGAAAGCGCAGAGAGAGAAGAACAAAGGACAGAGGAGAAGTACAAAAGAATGCAGTGTACCATAGCCAACTCTGGATCCTATACCTACAACCAGAAGTACGGAGCAGATATCCAGAGACTAATCTGTTTGGACTATCTCCAAGTCCCAACGGAAATAGTAGATTGGGGTACAGGTCGTCGCCAACGGTTTGAGGAACACCGAAATGGAGCAAGCTCTACGCTTAGCTCTATACCTAATGATGCATGCTTTATTGATAGCCACGCTTGGACTTGTGAAAGCGCTGCCGAAAAGAATAAAATGCAGTTGAGGAAAATAACCTAGTCAAAAGAGGTAACATTGAAGCAGAAAATCAACATTCCAAACCAAGTTACGTCACGACGTTTCGATTGTTAGCATCCACAATCGTCTTCGGGTGATAACTGGACTAACTGGGCTTATTCCTCCGAGATCTGACTATTTATAGGTGATTCGAGTGCTTTCACCTATCCCCTCTTCCCTCTCCCCGCATCATTGTTTTAGCGGTAGATGACCGTTTGGCGGGAGTTGGTTCTATCATCACTCTGGAGTAACCATTCTGTTGAAGGTAATTTTTGATGACGCCTAGTTCCTTTTCGAGACCTTCCTTTGTATTACAGAGCTCGAAAGCACGATCTAGTAGAGTCTTTTGATGATTCCTCTCTTAGTCGATTGATGGTGGTTGGATTTCTGGTTCACATACTGTCCTGTGTGAGTGAAAAGAAGAAGAATTCGTCATTATCAATAGAGGTACTATTGGGTCAACTACCGCTATTACCCAGAAAAGTGATGGAAACGATGTGACCTCTAACTTTCACTACAAGAAAGGGTCTTCTTTTACTCTTCAAGAAGGGACCCACACCGAGTTCGCCAGTGAACACATTATAAAGACATTGCGTGGTAAAATAACTTCAGAGGAGGAAGGAGGGCTGCCCCAAGATATATAGGATTTTAAAAGACCCCCATTTGGTGATTTCTGGCCAGAAACAACACCGTAATCATGCCTCAGCCACCGTATTCACCAGATTTGACCCCCTGAGACTTTTTCGTTCCCAATATTGAAGAGACTCATGAAACGACGGCGTTTTGCGACGATTGAGGAGATAAAAACCGAATCGCAGAGAGAGCATATGGACAAACCAAGAAGTGCGTATCAGAACTGCTTGAGGATTGGGAATAACGGTGGCACAAGTGTATTATATATGAAGGGAGCTATTTTGAAGAGCACAAAATAGAAATTGATAAATAAATATATATTTTTTGAGAAAAATGAAAATTCACCTAATTTTTTGAACAGAGCGTATTTTGACGATAGAAATGAGAACCTTCAACATTTAACAGTATAGATTATCAACTAACTCAAAACAAACTATATTTTCAATGCATTCCCATTATGGAAACCTATTGCTTTTGTCGATTTCTCCAGAAATATTTTCACCAGACCTCTGATTCAGTTTATATGATATACTCATATAAATCAAAAAGTCTATTCGTTTTGGGACTGTAGGCTTTCACGGCTGGTGTCACTGTTTTTGTTGGTTTCCGGGTTTTGCCGTGGTGTTCTTTGGCTACAATCTAAAACGTTTCAACTGCAACTGCGGCAGCTGAAACGTTCAGTTGACGTATTAACTGAAACTGAAGCTCTCATTTCTGCCAGGTCATTTATAGTGCTGATTTTTGGCGCACTTTCTGTAATGGCGGGTTCGCGCGTTCTTTTCGCGCGTTCTTTCCGCGCGATTTGAGTGACATGGTTTCGTTTTGGCGCCTTTCAATGCTTTGTGCCAACAAGAATACATTTAGAAGCCATAGAAATACTCAAGCACCAAGAGAACTCTAACAGAAACGAAGAAGAACGTATCTACCAAAGATCTAACTGATAGATTGGAGTGAATGAGTATTCACTGAGATATTACAGTTCAATGTAGACTCATAAAATCGGAAAAACTTTCGAAATAATCTAATACATTTATATTTTAGAACATGAACGATGTTCATGAATTGTTTATACTTTCATTTGAGTTTTTTTTTCAGAATATGTAAGTTTATTGTAGTAATACCAAATCGAAAGAAAGCACTCACTCTACAAAGGACACTTACAACTACCGGCCAATATGAAGCGAGTTTCAAATTCCAGAAGAGTACCGTGCGCATTTTGATATTATCTGTTCTCCAGATATGTTTATTTTACATAAATGAGGCCTATAAGTCTGAGGATAGAGAGGGTCCTTATTATTGCTATTTTGCTTTTTTACCTTGCCGAAAATTTGAAATGTACCGTTACTTGACTTATTGCTTTGTTCATTCAAGGTGAGTACACAAAAAGGGGGGTCTATAAAATTTACATCTTTCTTTTGTTTACTGTAGTTCATTTTTTACCCTTTTATTTTTGGAACTTAGGGATTATAAATTCACGAGATATTGTATAGTATTTCTAATACCAATTGGAACAGCACAGATAAGGAATTCCCGTCTTGACATAGGCGTCAGCATATTATTTTTCAGTGGTGGTTTTTCAGTTACTTATTCTTACAATCATAGCAATTGATCACCCCATGAAAAAGTTATCTCAACTGAATTTTTCCACCAT
>WOGO01000066.1:0-34385 GCA_015342085.1 Leptinotarsa defecta
GAATTGAAATATATTTGAAGAATATTCTATGGTGATTCCCTTTTTTATATTCCTACAATAAACTTAGAATATCCCGAATAATTTATGAATATTCCTCGGGTTCTATTCCTGGAATATTGTTAATAGAAAATATTTCAAGTTATTACAAGAATATTCTCCAGGAATATTCTTAGAATGTATCAAAGGTTCGCCAGGAGCACTTTCAGGGAATATTCACCAGAAGTTATATATATCCATGGCATATTCATAGCATAATACAATATCCTCAAATGTATTTTCATGAAATATTCCTGAAATATATATTGCTATGTGTGGGGTAGATGTAGCTAGTACACAAATATGGTCATAAACTGTATTTTAAAAACTAGAGCTGATGAAAGAAAGGGAAATAGATTTGAAATCCACGCGACAAAAAACAATTGAATTCTGTTTCCTTATGAATAATTCATTATTATACATACATGGGTAAGATGGTATTTGCCAACTTCGGAAGACTGGATCGATTTCATAAACAGCCAACACAACATACCGATCATATATGGTGGAAAACTTGTATGCGTTGGTACGTAGTACGTTTTTATGTAATTCTCTGATTTGTCCCACCTACAAAGTTATGACGGATATAAAATACATAAATACATTCACAGAGTGATATCGAATTTTGCAACAAGAATTAATTGATAGAAATAAAATGAGATTGAACGTTTTGGACCTGAATCATCATATACTGGACCACTCACCGAAACCACTCAATGAAGGAACACTTCATGAAAATGATAAGAAAATAATTTGGATAATTTATCTGAGACTGAGTTCTACGGTATGTGATTCAGTGTAAAATACGAGGTACCCACTCTTCTCAATCATCCTTTATATTAGTTTGACATACTTCAACATCATCAGGATTACTTACCCGTTGGTGTAGTTAGAAACTGGTAAACCATAAGTGTAACAAATAAAATAAGTTACTGCTATACCTGTCAAGATCAAGGAGGCTGTGACAAAAACCATTTTTTTAATAGATTTTTTCAGCAGAATGAGAATTATAGTACCAAAAATGAAACAGTGCATGTCGACAGCTAAGTACCATGATTGGGGGACACACTGTGAAGTAAAAAGATTCAAGTCAGTATACGAACACAGCAGACCACTGACTTTCACTCCTCGCCCAGTTTGAGGCTAAGGCCCCTCATCCCAGTAAACAGAATATCCATTGAACATTTATAGAAGGTTCGATAAAGATCCCTTGGCACATGGACATCAAAAACACGTTGAATGAATATTACTTATTTAACAAGACAAACATGTGTGGCAAAGGCATATTTTTGAACAGTGCCTGAGTGGCTCATCGGTATCCACACACTGTCTCGAACATCTCATGTTGTCGTAGAGGATCCACTTTTCATCGTCTACGTGACGATCCGATCCAAAATTTTTGAAACAATCAAATAATACAAAACTGAAATGGTTGCGGAAACAATTTTTTTTTAACAAAGTATGGATTATATTGAACTGAGTGAACTCTCACAATAATTCTAAATCATTTCGTTAACTTTCATGGAGAATGTCCAAGGCAATTGTTTTGTCAGAAATGTGACAATGTAAAAAAGCAACCATGGATTTTGGAATTCAAACTGATGAGTAAAAGTGTCACACAGAATGAATACATGTACCAATAGCAGATTGAAAAAATCAAAAATTGACAGATCATCCACTAGGTTTTAACACTGACTGGGCGAGAGATTTGTATTGTCATCACAGCAAATCATTTTTTTTTTTTCATTTCGAAAAAATAATGATGAAAATATGGTTTGACATAAAATTGATTGAGAGCAGTTGTTAATTTTGAAAAAATGTTGAACATTTCAAAATAGTATATTATATACTTATGGGTGAGAAGTGAGCTATTATTCACCGAGCATTTTTATATCCTGAGGCGCGTAGCGCCGAGGCAAATAATAGCTTTCTCAGCCGGGGTATATATAGATTTTTTTTCACTACCAACATTGATATATTAACAATTTTAATTTTGGCATTAGTAATTTTCTAATAATTTATTGAATATGTCGGAATATCAAGTAGTGGAGCGTGTTTCTAATCAGACTGGCTTTATTTATGTAAAAATTTGGCATGTGTCAAATTCTGATATGAATCTAGAAAATATCTAATTGCATTTTTGATATATTTCAATGTTCCTCTTCTCTCATCGCTTCTGTATGTTCAGAAATTAGAATTTCTCAATTCTGCATTGTAGTGAGAAAAAAATTTCCTTGGTTATATGATAACCCAAGGCAGCTATGAATTGTTCCATGTCAAATTGAAATGGTACAGTTTCCATGTTGAATACGCTATGTCGATGATAAGCGCGCAACATCTACTTAGGCCATGAAAACGTTTGCCAGCGTTTCCATGACAACCACACACTGTACAATGATTATTATTGCTGTCAGTTTTCCAAATGCGGTTTTAATTCAAATTTAGATGTCACTTTGAAAAAGTTAAAAGATCTATATAAGTAAAACGTCAATATAATTAATTGAAAAATGGGTGAAAATTCAAGTGACGATGATTTAGAGATGATGTGTACCCCGCCTGATTTGTCACAATTGTACAATTAATTATAATTTCAAATAATTTTCAAGCGTATTTCCAACTTCTAGTTGATAATTAAGTTAACAAAAGTTTCTGTGAATATCTTTAAAATTATAGAATTGTTCTCATTATTTACCTAGGTGTTTTTTTTATTATCATTATTTACCAAGGGTGAGAAATATTAAATCTCATTAGGGAAATGGAGTAAATAATAGCAATTTCTCAGGTTAGTAGTGAAAAAAATAAGTTATACAATTAGTCCTCATTAGGTATGGAAAGGTTCGTTCAGATGTGCATGGAAACTGATAGGGAGACAGTTTTGCTGTTCTGGTACGGAAAAAAGTGTTTTTAATAGTACAATTATTGGTATATGGCCCCGAAATTTGTAAATTGAGATGTAAGGGAAGGTGAGACTCTCACTTATCAACTTGCAAGAATATTTCACAGAAAGTACGTTCAAGCACCGATCATCCATTATATAGACTACCGCACTTTACGACTGTACTATTGAAATAGATCAAACCTACTCTAATCTGTTCCGGCTATTATTGATTTCTTATAATCGTTTCAATTTTTTTTTTCAGATACCGTCACTTTTGACAACACTTACAGTTTACTCAGAAGTAAAAAGCTGCAGTATTGCATTTTCGTCACGCAGCCGTTGGATAAAATGAATATTATACCTACGGATGAAGAACTAAAAGATCTGAATTCGAATAGAGATCTAGCGGCGACCTCCTCAACCACTCCTAATAATAAAGTACCAGAGGCTTCAGAAGCATCCATTCCTCGAGAATAAGAAATGGATTTTCTTTATCTCGTTTTTCCTTATTTTCAGATTTTATTTTTCACACATATTTTTGCTCAATAAAAGAATACGATCTATCACCATTGTGAGCTTTTTCGAAATAAAATCGATATTTTTCAATTAATCAAAATACTTCATTGTTGATCAATAACATTGGGAGAATATTTTCGTATATCAGGTGGAGTTTGTCTTTGTTTCTTATGTCAAAGGTGATATCAGTCGAGATAAGGATATTCATGTGTTCTGGCTGATATTGTTAAAGTGTGTATACTAAACCTCTGAAAACATGTGGTGACATATTTTCGATATGGAAATTGTTATTCGAATATAATGGAATAATCCGACTTTCACAACGTTATTTTTAAACTTCTGTCTGGTCTATAACTTTTGTACATATGAAGAACTGGCTTTTTTAATTCATGATCTGCCATGATCTTAAAGACGAATAGAACATGCTTAGAGAATTTTTTGTCATATTTATAGCGGTGGAATTGAAAAGATGAAGTATTCTGATGATCAGGTAACTTAGCTGGAAAGAGCTTCTAGAAATTAATTCGCAGCTTCAATACGAAAATGTTTTATTTATATCCATATGGCTGATAAGTACATAACAATTTAGTCCTCTTCGTCGTTCAGAAGCATATTTACCAAATCAGCTTTATCACACTGCTCGCCTTCCAAACGTTGTGGACTTCCCCATCTAACCATTGTTGGTAGAACTCTCAACTTTGTTTTTGGATCTTTTCTAAATGGACATTCAGGGTCTTTCCAACTGAAACATTAATATTGATCATAACATCATTTCCCCGACAATAATGTTGAAACATTAACCAAGATCCGATAAATTAAAAAAACTTGGAGTTCCCAAAAATTGAGTTCTAGATGAAACTGTATAGAATTTTTAATTTAGACTATTCAGGAATTTGAATTAAAAAAAAAGTGGTTGATTCATTGAAAGTGTGCAAAAAATTATGCCTTCTGGTAGATAATTAATTGAATGTATGATCAAATAGCGTTTGTGAAATATACAGATTTCTTTATACTCAGTCCATTATACTTATCGTATCGCCTGTTTACCTAACAACAAATCGATAACGATACATTAATAGATTTGAGATAACAATAATGTCTGCTGTTCATGATTCTTTTTTATATATCACTCAACACAAACTAAAAGGTACTTGATATATTACAATTGGGGCTGACAGAAACTTCTCAAAGATAGTAGTATAGAAAATTAAAAAACTGACATGACCTCATTTCCGAATTCGTAGAAATACATATATGGATATATTCAGTTATAAAACTTAATTATCATTTTTAACATTTGTATGATAAATATGAATAGAGTGGATTAAAGTTCGTGATTTTTAAAACGATAATCTGATATACTAGTACATATTTTAGAATGGAGTTTTCATTTAAGTATGTACGTCAGTTTCACTTTGTAAAGGTTTAATGTTGAAAATGAAAATTTTCAAACAAGAAAGTCAATATATGCTACGAAAAATTTCACTGGACTGTTAAGGCGCCTATCCATTTCTAACAAATGACCTGTAACGTAATTGCCAACACATTAAGTTACGGCCAATGGAGACGGAGTACTATGGCACTTTTCTCTGTAGCACTTTGACATGCAAAACCGTACATATCTATTCATTATCATTGAATGAAGACATATTATTATTATTATTATAGCAAGTGATTCAGCACCTTACACTTCAAATTATTGCCGTTTTTGAAGAACTTCACCAACACTTTTATTCAAAACTCAAATATATGGCTAAAAACTATTGAATTTTTTTCAAACTCATATATTATCAATAACAAAGGTGCAAAACCATTGAAAAACCGGACTTTAAAAAAAAATACGACCCCTGACAGCGTTACCGTTCATCCCTTAGCAAGACTAGTTACTGAAGTTAGCCGTGCTCATATGGACATGCGCTTTTAAACCTAATAAAATACTGATATTTTGATGAACAGTAAAATTTTCCGTATGAATAACTATTTATGTAATATATTGAGAAGTTTCAGTTTGTATAACGAGCTCTGTAGGACGATTACAGCGAGACCCCGCAAAGTAGTCGAGCTACATGAAATGAAAATTGTCAATGTGATACACATGTTTTTCTAATTTTTCAAATGATTTATCGATTCTAAGATTTTTTCTAATTATCAAGTAGGTTCATAGTACTACTCTATTATTTGATATCTCCTATAGAAAA
The DNA here is from genome assembly GCA_015342085.1 of Leptinotarsa defecta. NCBI lineage: Eukaryota > Metazoa > Arthropoda > Insecta > Coleoptera > Chrysomelidae > Leptinotarsa > Leptinotarsa defecta. Next base: position 5,629 of record WOGO01000066.1, read on the forward strand.
GGTGACAGCATCTTGTGACAAAAGAATCTTGTATCCGAGAGATCTAAAAACGCCAATGAGTATTTATTCTGAATTGATTTCAAACAGTGTAATACAGAAGACCAATAAATGATTTTACTTGAAAACAGGAGGTTTATTTTTTCGAAAATGATTTCAAAAAGTAAGGCTTTTGACATCTGCAACATTAGTTTTGAAATACTTACTATGGACGATCACCTACAACTACTTTCACAAAATGTGAGTTTGGATCAGCTTTCTCGAGCTCTTTCTCTATAACTGGCCACGCTGAAAAATAAAATACTGAATTAATACTGAAATTGTAATGAATAATATGGATAATAAACAAACGGGCATTACGTCATATTGAAGACGATTGCAAAAAAAAATTATAATGATTCAGTAATTTCATGATTCGTGTTTAGGGTGTTTCGATAGGGTATTTATTTACGTTATTTAGGTTTTTAGATTAGTCTACTGAGCCAACAAAGACCGAAAAATCGAAAATGGTTTTAGATTTTCAGATTTTCAAAGAGCTAATATTATCATTTTTTTCAACTTGAGGTACACAGTCCTTTCATGGGTTCTTGGGAACGAGAAAAAGTAGCAAAAGAGCAAATCCGGTAAATACGATGGCGGCGGCATGATTATGGTGTTATTTCTGACCAAAAAATCACAAACAAGCAATTACGAGTGAGCGGGTACATTATCGTGATGCAAAAGTCATAAATGGTTTTTCCACAATAGCGGACGTTTTCTTTGTATTACTTCTCGCAAGGGGTGCATAATTTCAAGATATTACTTTTTATTTACCGTACGACCATGTGGCAAAAACTCCTGGTGCGTTGCGTCATGGTAATCAAAGTGAGCAGAATCTTGATATTTGATCAAACTTGGCGTGCTATTTTCGGTCTTGGATTTTTTGGGCCCTTCCATTGGTACGATTAGACCTTGGTTTCGATGTCATAATCATATACCCTGTTATGACCCTTTTGAGCAAATCTGGATTGCCGTTGACATCATTCAACAATTCCTGAGCGATGCTCAAAAATGTTCCATGACGAAGTTCGCTGCCATACGCTTCATACCAAAAATTTCCTCAGCAACTTCCCTAATAGTGATTCCACGATGGTTGATGTGCTGAGGCTGTGAACATATGTTCGAGACGGGTGTACCCACTTGAAAACATAAAAAACCGCTAATCGAATCTATGTAGCCCGCGAACGACCACGTATACAGGCACAACTTGATATCAGGAACAGAAAATATTGCGATTTGGTCATGCATACTAGGAAATATTATGAAAGACGCATAAAATTTCATATTTCATAAGATTATGCAAACTTTAAATGTATAACACGGGTCAAGACTGATCATGGGATGGCGGCATGAATGTCCGCAAACATCAGTAGCGCTTTCCACGTGGACCCCTACCTGGATTGGGTATTTGGATGAAGATATTGTTCGTCTTTTAACGGAGGACATGAGGGCCTCACTCGACAGAGTGCCTGGGCCTTCTATATCGGGAGGGGTCGTCTACAGCATAATCTATAGTTTCCCTATCCAACGGATTAACGTGGGTTTCTGTGCAATCAAAGACTTGCCGTTTCCTCGACTGAATGGACTACTTAATGGAAGGCAGCTGCAAATCTCTGCGGATGGCTTCGTTCCGTACGAACCACGCACGGAACGCACGCACTATGATCCGTTTTAACTTATTTTGCAATCTCTCCAGAATGGAGATATTAGACGGAGCCGCTTGTCCCCATACGCCTGAAGCATGATGGCAGGGTACAGACTTTTGATACGACCCTCGGTTGTGATGTGCGGGTTCCAGGTGAGCCTACGGTCAATTAGAAGACCGAGGTACTTTACCCGTGCTTGCCAGTCGATCTCCCTTCCAGAGATACTCACTTTTCTGGCCGGAAAATATATCATTCTTCCCATGGTTATCACCTTAGTCTTTTCCAGGTTCACTCGGATATTCCATTCGAGGTACCAGCGCTCGAGGTCGTCCAATGCACATTGCATGTCGACGATGCCGAGCTCCCGACCCATGGAAGATGAGAGGAGAGCTGTGTCATCGGCGTACAGAGATATCTTCACACGCTCAGACCTCGAAAGGTCGCTGGTGTAAAGGGAGTACAGCGTGGGAGAGAGCACAGCCCCCTGTGGCAATCCAGCGAGGATGTCTCTGTTGTCAGACAGATAACCCTCTACTCTAACCTGAAATGTTCTGTCTTCCAGGAAAGATCAAATTCATCGGATCAGGCCCCGAGGCAGGTTGAACGCGATTAGTTTATGCAGAAGGCCTTCGTGCCATACACGGTCGAAGGCCTTCGAAATGTCTAGTAAAACAACATGGACTTTTTTGTTTGGATCAGTTCCGCGATGGTGTTTTCGACCAGTCTCAGAGACTGGAACTCAGTGAAGTGTTCTTTCCTGAAGCCGAACTGTTCGTCAGGCAGAACATTTCGGTCCTCGATTTCTTCGTTGAGTCTTTGCAGAACAACTCTTTCAACCAGCTTAACCGCCGACGAGAGCAGACTAATTGAACGATAGTTCAGTGAGAACAGCTATTTCTGACCCTGTTTCGGGATTATGATAACGATCGCATGCTTCCACCTTCTGGGGAAGTATCTGAGGTCCAACGAACTATTTATAATCAGTAGTAGGCTTTCACCGCAGTTTTCCTGAAGCCTCTTCCATGACTTATTTGATATTGAATCGACTCCCTGAGCTTTCTTGGCCTTTGCGGCCCTGATGTAACCCTTCAGCTCTTCCACAGAAGCCGGGTGGATGTTATCGTCGTCATCTTTCCTGAGGATACGGTGAACCCGATCTTCCAAAAGAATATCGCGGTCGATGTCGTCGTCGTCAACGTTAAGTTGAAACTGACTTTCCATCGTGTCGGCAAAGGTCAACGCTTAATCGTCGGGGGAGTAGCACACTCCGCGCTCTCCACATAGTAGAAATATGCATTTAATTTGTTTTATACTCTTCTTCAGTGGACGGTAAGTGGAAAATATTTTGTAGAAATGACTGCTGGAGACATCTACTGGTTTTTGATTTCTTAACTAATGACTGAATATTTTTAAGAAAACTAAAAATGGATATGTTCAAAAATCTTCTGATGTTATTTTAAGTTATATCGCCTTTTCTGAGTATATTCTAGTTTTTTTCTACATACATAAGTCTATTTTATCACAAGGGCATCATGAGGTGATATTGTTTATAATTTCACGATGATGACAACTCGGTTTTTCAAACATGCTCGGACCGAAGTACTTCAGGTTATTTAAATGAAAATAAATTAAATTTTCGTCGAAAGCATTGTGGTAATTGTTTGTTTTGAGACTTCTTAAGCAAACTTTGAATCCGGCAAATACTTACATGACATTTTTTTAATTGGGCGTTTAAATAATGGAAATGATATTTGATCGCCATTTAACCATTCAACAATAATTAACAATTAGTTTTAGGTTTTGAATAAACAGATAAAAAAGTTCACTGTTGATAAGGATATTCACTGGTATGGTTTCGTAAGTCAATTTAATGATAATAATCGTGTACAATATCAACATGTGGAATTGTTTGTTCAAGTGTTATATCAATATCCATTAGATAGTCCTGTCAGTTAGTGATTGTCAACAATGAACGAGAGATAAAAGCGTATTACCAGAAAACTTAATGTTTTTTATCAAGGAATGAAATAGGCTTGTGTAGGATTTTTTCGACTGTTTTCCATAAATGTCAGGAAATGAAGTGAAGAAATATCATAAATATTTCGTTTCCGAGATTTATCCATTATATTTTGACTTTACAACCGAGAGTATGAAGAAATACAAGAATTTTCTTGAAAAATTAGGGTATTACGTTAGGGGGAAAAAGGGTAGTGCAAAATTATTTGCCACCATTTGCAACATCATCAAAATTTTTTTTTACTAATTGAATAGAACTGGCCGGTACTTGATGAAAATCCATATTAAAACTCATTAATATAGTGTATTATATGATTTTCACTGTAAAAGGTTTTACAAAAACCGCGACACGTGTTTCGCTATACAATAGCTTCCTCAAGCGTTAATAATAAGTTACTTTTCAATTGATTTAGAAGTAACATATTATTTTTTACAAAAACCGCGACACGTGTTTCGCTACACAATAGTTTTCTCAAGCGTTAATAAAAAAGTTACCTCTAAATTAAAAAGTTACTTCTGAATTAATTCAGACGTAATTTATTATTAACGCTAGAGAAAGTTCTTGTATAGGGAAACACGTGTCGCTGTATTTGTAAAACCCTTCACACTGAAAATCATATAAATGAGTATAAATGAGTTTCTATTTTGTTTTTTATGTTTTTAATGTAAATATTTATAAAAAATAAAAAAGTATAGTGAATCTTCCCGTTGACACCTCACAAAGGTTGTTTCCTAAAAATCATTGCCAATTGCCATCCACCCATATTGAATGTCGGATTGAATTACATGTCAATTTTTTCGCACATTCCGAAGAATAAAGTTTAAACCAATTACTGTTCACGAATCATGTTCTGATTTTATGAATTCGTTTCGCTGACATACTTCACGATCGTGAATCCTCTTTCTCCTATAGAACACAAAATTGTTATGATTAATTAATTGGTTTCGGAATTATAAAGATCATTTCATTGTAAGTTTATATTTGTTTCATAGGTAAAATATTAAAACCATCAGACCCTGTAATTATCTAGATTTTAGATCATATTTTTACTTTTCAAACACAGCTTGTTTTTCTAAACCAAAATACGTGAAATCACACTAGTGTGAAAAAGAGGTATATCTATAGAAAACAGCGATTTTTCCAATTTCTGATTGGCAACACTGGTTTTCAGTAATTATGATCACCTTCAGTGAATGTTAATCACATGTCACTGAATAATACTCATGTGAAAAATCAAATAAAGTGCTCAAAATTTCATTCAAAAATTGATATTGCTTTTACTATTTCATCAAACAATGACTAAGTTTACTCTTGAAAAACAAACATTTTATTATAAAAAAGTTGTTGAGAATGTCTCAGCATCCTAATACATATTAGGAAGCATTGAGTCAAAGCACAGATGACAAAAAACAAGTTTTTCTATTACATTTCATGTCAACAGTGTTCGAAAGATAGAGATTATTGTTCATATACTTAACCTCAATTTCAACTTACCTTGCTTGCAATAAGTACACCAAGTGTCTCCGTCAGGCGTACTATTGCTAGAAAATAGTACGTGCACTAATTGACCCTGACTGTCGAATGTTTTGAAAAATTCACAGAACTGCTCATAGCCTTCCACAAGATGCCTCTGAACCATTTTGGAGTAACTACGTCTGATAACGCCGAACATAAAATAATGACTAATACGATATACAAACAACCACCACAGAGCTTAGAACTATCAAGTCCTTCTCCCCGTATTTTCCGCTGAGATAATGTATTGGTGGATTGACGAGCGTTGTTGCCATATTATAAATACAAAGGAGGATCCAAAGAAAATAATTATTTTTGAACAAAACACTGAATGCTATCGGAAAAATGATTCTTAAATTGCAAGTTGATGACATAATGGAGCATCATATTCTGACGATGCTAAATTGGCACGTCGAGATAGTTATTTTGTTCTGGTTTGGAAGTAATGTTTTCAATAGATTGAAGTTATATTTGTTTGAAGATGTCATTATGTTGCATATAAACACACTAAAAAAATAATTTACTATTTCCGCATGCTCTTGATGAAACAGATTCCATGGATTTTCAACTATCTATGAAAATATTTTCTAGAAAACATTTTTCCTAAAATAGACTGAATTTTGTAAATTAGACAACAGTGACTTTGAATATTGATATTTTTTTATCAAGTCCTGCGTTACAATAAGTATTGTACGTATCACCAAGAATACATGAGGACCCGATATTATCAAATGATAGACATAATTGAACAAAATTTGAATTTTATTCATCCACTGGCAACATTACTTGATAAAAAAATAAGGCATCATTCTGGAATGCGAATTTCAGTCATCTTCATCAGTAAATAACATGGACAGGAGCTCTGCTTTCTCACACTGATCACCTTCCAATTTTTGAGGGCAACCCCATCTCATTATTGTTGGCAACACCATAAGTCTTGTTTGAAGATCCTTTCTGAAGGGACAGTTTGGGTCCTTCCATCTGAAAATATAAATATTTTGAATAAAATTATTTAGTGTTTTCGGGATTATTAGCTGTAGTTCCGAAGTTTCCTCTGCACCTACGGTAGATATCAAACGCAATGTACAGGTCGAAATGATAGTCGCCTTGCTGCGATACGCGACCATTACCGCATCGCTTTCGATTTCTGCCGCAGTAGCAGACGAAACGTCAGGCCCAAACCGACGGAATATGTTAGAAACTGTATGGATAATGAATGATATAAACGTTTAAAAATTAAATGATGTTTTTATTTTTTATTTTACTTACTTTTCAAGACATTTTGGATCTGTCAAAACTACTGAACTGGATTTGAGGAATAAAAAATATGATTAATACATAATACGATTGATGATACTAACTAATGCCTAATTTTGGGAAGAATTTGATATTTTTCCGAACTTGATGATTAGGAATACTCACGTAGGTCGATCGCCTACTTCAACATAGATGAAATGGGACTTGGGATCAGCCTTCTCAACCTCTTCTTGAACTACAGGCCATGCTGAAACAAATAAGGAGTATATTTTTTAAAAATTTGATTCAAAATGATGATCCCTCATATTGGGGTGGTCATTTTGATACCAAAAATGATGAAAGTGGCGGTCACTAGATCAGAACTCCGAAATTTCGAAAATAACAAAACGAATAATGATAAACATGCAGAAAAAACTGAAGTTTGATACATCATTTTCACGGTTCTTTTATTAACAAGATAATATCTTGCTTACTGGTATTATGAAAAATTTGAACGATACTTCGTGTGTGAATGTTACAGTAGATTGAGAAAGTTACATTCCTTGATTGTTAATCCAAGTATTTGTATACACACTATACACGTTTTGACAGTTGAAAACGCCAGTGAAAATTGAAAACACCATTGAGAGGTGACGTCACAAATTAATATTTTTTGGCTCCTATCCTTTCCATTACTCTTTGTGATTTACTGATAATTCATGAACGAATTATGGCCCAGAAAAACTTCCCTGAACAAGGTCCTCCTTGGGAAGTTTTCACAAAAACAATGATCTAGTTTCCCTACTTTCAGTCATCGTAGGAATTTTGGCAACACGGCTGACTAGCTGGCATTCTATGAGAATTAATGTCACATTTCGCACACCTAACCTATAACCTTATACGCTTCAAAATCTTATCAAATACCTACAAGATGACGGAACAACTTACCTCTTTGACAATCATCACACCAACTTTCCCCACTTGGTAATTTAGTACCTGAAAAGTACACAAAAACCAACTGTCCTTTGCTGTCAAAGTTTTTGAAAAAGTCACAGAAATTTTCATAGCCTTCTATGTGATGTTTTACTACCATATTTATAGAATCAAACACTGAACTCAAGTTACTCAATATAAAACGACAAATGGCTTATCTTCAGTATCCACCCACCGGCAGTTAAATGCATTCATTATTTTATATTCCTTGACAGTGTTGCCGGTTCAAAAGTTCCGATCAAAAATACACTTCCATAATATTTTACATTTGTTGGAATTGTGAAAAGAAGAATATACGATTGTGGAATCATTTTCGTGTGATTTTAATGTAATACAATTACCTTAATTGAAAAATATTCATAAAAAAAGAAGAACCACATATTCAACTAGTGGTCAGATAAATAAATACTTAAAACAACACGCTCAATCTCTTGAATTTGATGTTCATCATAATGTTAAAATAATAAGCTGATATAATAATTTCCGAATCATTATATTGTCGCCATCTACTGAGTGTAGCTTGAACATATGTTTCCTAGTTTAGTTTTGTGTTGAACAGTTGGCAAAAATGTATGGTTGGTAAAGTTAGTTGAATGACAAAAAATAAAAAAGTAGTTTTTTGATGGTTGCTTCGCAGTATTATTTTATTTTATCCAAGAATAGTAAAAATAGAATAGGGGCAAAACAGTAAAATTTATCACATAATTACCCATATTGAGTGTACGTTTCAGTGTATCCATGACTCGACCTAGTACCATTTATAAATCCTACGGCAGGTGAAACAACACTGTCGATATTATTATTCCCTGCATGACATGTATTTGTATCGTAATTCACACCCGATCAAAGAGGTTCAGATCTGGGAATTGTGGGGGTCAATGCATAGTTCTATTTTATAGTAAGTAGGCAGAAGTAATTCAATGTGATGCACTGTTTGGAACCTATGGTGGGGTAATGAATATTACTGGAATTTTATCCCAACACCAAAGCGTTATTTCACCACCTCGACACGTGTTTCGGTCACCAGGTGATCATCTTCAAATAATTATAATGATAATATAATAATATCGATCCAGTCAGCTTCACAATTCAACCAAAATAAAACATTATTGAACTAAAAAAACACTTTCCTCCTGAAACACGCCATCCTATGATAAAAACCTATTCGCTATTTTTTCAGTTCGTCGCATTCAGACAGACAGACAGACAGACTTTGTTTTATAATATATATCATATTTATATAATAGTAAATGTATAAACTACCTCACGTTTATAGTTATTGTGAGTTAAAATGGTTTGTGGGTATCGTTAAAACACTAGTTTATGCAAAAACCGCAAATGTTTTGGATATGTTGTTAACGACGTATCTGAATTTTATTGTATATTATTGGGCGAAATATGAAATGATATGTGATTCATGTAATTGAATGTTATTTCTTCTTTTATACTAATCATATACAAGTACACATAAATTATTCTCCTTATCCTTGACTTGCCTTTAATAAAATTGATGTTATATTGTAACGAATTGAAGAGTTAACTGTCTTAACTGGGGCGGCTTCATGAAGAGCTTTCCTGGTTCAGAAGTGGGTTTGACATCTTTCAGTTTCAGAATTGAGTTTTCAGTAACCGTTTTTGTGGAGAGGGCAGAATTAACGATTTGGTTTTGCAACTTGCTAATTGTTTCCTTTATCTCGCTGATTTCTGCCTGAACTCCGCCTTTGATTTCCTCTACTTCTGTGTTCATTTCCTTCCTGATTTTATCTAACTCTGTCTCGATGGTTCCTATCCTTTCTTCAAGTAGGCTCGCCACGCTACAAAGCTCTTTTTTTAATCCTTCTGCATTTTCTAGAAGTTCTTCCTTCAAGCTATTCGAATTCTCTAGAAATTTATCTTTCAAATTTTTCGAATTAACCAGAAGCTTGTGTTCCAAACTCTTCGAGTTTTCCAGAAGCTCCTCCTCCAGGCACGTTGAATTTTGTTGAAGTTTATCTTTTAAACTCAATGAATTATCGCGAAGCTTGTCTTCCAAACTCTTCGAATTTTCTAGAAATTCATCTTCCAAGCTTTTCGCATTTTCCAGAAGCTTCTCTTTAAGGCTTATCGAATTTTGTTGAAGTCCATCGAATTTGCTCATTATTGAACTCAAATCACCTACAGAAACTTCGAATAAATAGTTTTCGGGATCTTCTCCTGATTCAATCAAGTTATCCCACAGTCTCTTCTGAAGTACTGATTTCTTTCCAGAACAGTCTAGCTCCCTCTCCTCCAATTCTTGCTTCAATTCCGCAACTTTCAAGTCCACTAAGCGCACTTTTCTTGAACACATTTTGTCTCTTACTGTCTATTTTCCGCAAATCTGAATACGTCCACTTATTTTAATCGAGTCCGAAACACTTATTTAATTTCACAAGTCTATTTTTCGCGAGAAAGGTCTATCAGTTTATGTTTCGGTAGTCCGGTACTGTCCACTTCGCGAAACACAATGAATCACCATTTTCTACGCGAACAAATAAGTCTTATTGTCAATTTCACCGTAATACAAAGAGTGTCCACCAAGCGTTCACAAATTTATTTTAAAAATCCACTTCTGATCACCAATTGTAACGAATTAAAGAATTAACTGTCTTGAACAAATTTATTTTTAACAATATTTCACTATCACAACAAATTTATATACAACACTAACGCTTAATTTATCTTTACAGTTCGAATTCTAGCTACAGACTACTGACCGACTAGAAGTGGCGCCTTTTTATATCGGCAACGATCGCTCCGGATCTCGCTAGGGATTTCGGGACTCATCTACACCTTTCGCGATGTTTCGCGATGAGTCATGCGTTTGCTGACTAAGATATCGGTCAGGGCCGGCTTCAGATTCATTACACAAATAACGATTTTAAAAACTGTCCTCAGCGGATACCATTTGAATGTGACTAGTCGTACAATGGTTAAACCAGGAGGCCATTAAAGGCCCAGAGTTGGGAGCAGAAAAGAAGTAAATAAATACACAGCAAGAAAAAATCAGTAAATAAAGGAAATTGGAGACTGTGATTACTCAAATAAAGATAAAAATTTGGAGTAGCAACTCACATATTGAACCACGTTGTTTCAATCGAGGCTAGTATGGCCAGTCCGCAATATGTGGAAACCTATGATTAGTCTGTAGAACACCGAACTAGAAAATGTGCAATCCGAAAAGAAAGAAAGCTCTTACACCAGAAAATGTCAAAGAAGTTTGTCAAAAAAAAACACACATTCGGAGAAGAACTTTTTCCGAAATGTCAACCGTATCAAAAAAAAAGTATTAAAAATGCTATTGCAACGAACATTACATCTATATGTGTATTTATATGTGGAATTAGTAAATACGACAAGTTACTGACTATCTTATTTGAGATTCAAGTTGCGTAGTACTCGTAACTTTTCAATTAGCCCTTTATTGCACTTGAGCAGCTCCTTTGTTAATTGATATTTATTTATTTCACAGATTGTGGAAAGTTACAAACCTAAAAAACATCAAGAATCTATGAGATTTTGTTTTAAATCTATGTGCCTGTGCCTGGATTCTATGTTTATCCTTTCATCAATATTTAAATCAATCTGTATTTGTTATTGGATGGAGATTTGGATTTTGTGTTCCTTTTAAATCTGAAATTTAAATTAATAAGAGTTTACAATTCTACAAATGTGCATTTGTACATGTTAATAAAAATATTATATTTGGAGTCCTACTCAAATTCTCATCATCAGATTCATTTTTATTTTCTTCAATGAAGTGGGCTGGCGAACTAACCAGTCATTGAGCTCTAATTATTTGTGATCGACCTCTATGGAGCAATCAAGTTTGGATAACTCTACTCCCCGAATAATAATTGTCCCATTCGAAAAGGCATAACCCAGCGAAATGGGGGTATGAAAATTGGTGTAAGTTATGCCAGTCGAATAAGGATTATATTGAACAAAGCAATTTTCTGCTGGGACAATTATTCAAGGCGAATGTGTGAGAACGGAAGAGTAAACTGATCAGCTTGGGCTATAGCTATGGCCTGCTTGATAACATAAGCAGGATGATCATCATTATTATGACGAATTCAAAGTTTCAACTTCGATTCATTTTGACAAGAAGTGGCGCTATTCCATTTACACTGTCAAAAACCCACTGCTGAAAATTCTGTTGAATTCTGTTTCTTCGTTAACCAGTTGTTTTATCTGACAAACGACAACCCTCAGAAGTCGAAACTTGTATGAGCTAAGGATTAAAGGGACTTAATTTCCAATGTGCTATTTTTATCACTATTAAATATCTGTCAAAAACGGACTTCCTCTTTATCAGCTGTCCCATTACTCAAGAGTCAAAACTTGTACGAACTGAAGATTAAGTAGGTCTTACCTTTCAGCGTGCAATTTAGTTGTGTATACTTTGAAGTGAAATGTATCTCCATTAAAGGTTTGCCAATAATATGATGTGTGGTTCACTCGTCGTTTTCATCAAAAATTGATCTCACAACATGACTTTCTCAAGATGAATCTCCAAAAACCGGGGTACATATGTAAAAAAATCTGAATTCAAGATCCAAGACTGCCGACTGCATTGCCTGGAAGTCATATGTTTAAGCTTGTTGAAAGAATATTATGGAATGGTTGTGAGATTGAAACTAGTTTTCTTCAAAGGTGATATTGATAGGTTCCAAAATATGGCTAATTATATCGCATACATGTCTGTGAGCAATTGGAATTCTGTATTTTTTGCGATCTTTTTTGAGTGACTCTTGTAGAGCCCAGAATGTGATATATACTCATACATACATATGATATAAAACAATTCCGATGTAGAGTGGAGACGAATCAGTTACAACCAAAACTGTATGACAGACATGATAGTAGACTAAGAGAACTCTTCATTGGACGAAAAATATTGTCCCAAATAGGTAATGTTCGTCAGGAGGATGGAAAAGGAAGATGTATAGAAAAAAAAGAGTACAATTTAAAGCACACAAACGTTTGGATGTTCAATTTGATCAAAAATCATCAAGATACTTCGTCCCATAACAATTCCAGTGATTCCAGAGTAATGGGACCATCTTATTCCAAGAAGATTCACAACAATGATGGTTCATTCGAGTGAATCAAATATCAAACAACAAGAATAGCAAAGAAATATTGGGACTACGAAGATTTTTTATCAATGTTTTATTCAGCTCTGGTGCTAGAAATCACACATTGAAAGGTGAAATCTTCAATTCCTAACTCGTACAATTTTTGTCTACTGAGGGTTATTGGCGACAGGTCATTACCAAAAAAACAAATTTTTTCAAAGACGCATTTTGGATTCATTTTGATTTGTTGAAAAAATGCGTAGTTGGTTCATGGAAACAATTTAGTAGTTTTATGAATTATCATAATAATCGAGTTCGAGTTAGGGGGTGTGCAATTCGAAGAATCAACGTAGAATTAAAAATGTTCAATGGATTTGGATCGACTATGCTCATTGCATTACATTGGAGGAGGGAGTAACGACCCTCCCCAAATAACTTCTTCCTGGTAGGATGGTAATGATTTAACATCCACGAGGAAGTAATATTTCAAATGGTTTCCCCAAATGTAGTGAAGTATTTTCTACACAATCCCTCACTTCAATAAATGAGTCCAAACCTGTTCAAATGACGTCTAAGATTTCCAAGAAGTTAGTATAATATTAGCGTCGCAAAATGCATCTTCAAATTAGTTGATAGTGATGAAATTGTTTTATTCGATAGTATTTTCTTTTAAATTTTCGAACGCTTACTCACATTGTGCCTTATTAGTGGATGAGTCATCGATTATTTAATTATTGAATGGGGATCTTTTTGGTGTTCAATTTTGTTTTGAATCGAATTAAATAATCATCAAGCAACCTATCAATTAGCAAAAGCACTCTTCAAAAGAAGGTATAGTAGGAACTGTATCGGTAGTTTCGTAGGAAAAATTCTGTTCTAGCTTAAATTTAGGGCTCGAACAGAAAAAATTACTTTTGTACGTCGAGCCTATTGATTTTTTTCCAACTGTACCCTTTGAGATGAATGAATGTGTATTTATCCTGATTAAAAGATGAAATTAACAAAAAATAGCTAAAAATACCAGTACACAGTTGACCAGTTTACAACCTTTATATGTATCGAAAGAGAATAGAAGCATAGAAAGTGGTTACAGTAAATTGAAGTAATCGTCGTTTTGGCGAGCGGAATTGTTATGGATGGTGATCAGACTAACCGTAATAGCTGCCATGTATCTCTTTTCGAGGATGTATTTTCTTCAGCTTCGGCACAATTGGCGGTTCTTGATGAGTGTGCGTGGGTTTCATTTGGTTGAGGGTTAATAACAGTGATTTACGATATATACCATGTGAAATGAGAATGCACTGAGCGGATAGTTTTCATATATGTCTGGAAGACTAGAGTGCATCGAAAACAATAACCATCAGTTAAAAATATGACTTTGAATTTATAATAACGACATAATCCGTGACAAATAATTTTTTCAACGTCACTCAGAGATATTTTCTTCTAATTCAAAATAATGTGGTAGAAAAATTGTTTTCGAGTTGGTCTTGATCTACACTTCTACATAAAAACCCTATGCATTTGTAGTTACGTCGGAAAAAATCATTGTAATGGAAAATATCTAAATTATGAATTGAAAACATTTTTTTTTAAACAAAACATTTTTTGTGAAAACTTTAATGATGAACATTGTATCATTTTTTTGACAATTGTCAAATTATATAACAGTGACTTAACGGTAAAAAGCTACATTATATCTTTGTAGAAAGTTTTTAGCCGAACAATATTATCATTACGGTAGCCGGTCGGTTCGACGTGGGTGCTTTGTTCACTATAATAATAATAATAATAATAAATCTATAATAAATAATGAATCCCGTTGACAGATACATATATGGAAATTGTCAAGCCTAATTCCAAGGTTATTAAAAGTATTTAAAAAATAAAATATGAATTTAAGATAAGGTAGTCACATACATTAATTTTCAATTGAAAATTCGGAAAGCGAATCAAAACATTTCTCCAATAAAAAATGTTTCAAATCTTTTTTTAAATGTCTCACATTTTTATGCTGCTTAATGATATCTGGAAATTTGTTAAAAATTCGTGGCCCCATGTAGTGGGGAGCAAAATATGCAGTATTCACTTTCGCAAATTGAATATACATGGAGTGTTTTTTTCTTGTATTATATTCACGAATATCTTCATTCAAATCGAACAACGATCTATTTTCAAAAATATAAACAGGTATATCAAAAATGTATATACATGGAAGAGATAAAATTCCGTACATTTTGAAAATAGGTTTACATGAAATATATACTAAAGTACGTAATATGCGTTTTTGACAGATGAAAACATCCGATGCTGAGGTGGAATTTCCCTAGAGACATATATCATACCTAAGCGTTGAATCAATTTGTGTGTAGTAAATTGCCAGTAGCTGTGCCTCATTGAGAACATTTCGAAGATTCAAAAGAAGAAAATTCAGGTAATTCACTTTGCCCATTAGTTTATTACAGTGGGTGTTCCAATTCAAAAATTCATCTAGATATACACCAAGAAATCTGACAGATTCTTGAGTGTTTGTCAGAATTTTCTGATTAACCCTAAAATCAAGATTTTGTATTGGTTTCTGACGATTGTGGAAATATACTACCTCTGTTTTTTCCGTATTGTAGAATAAAGAACGTTCATTGAAAAAATTTGATATATTATTCATCACATCACTACAATTAGCATTTAGTAAATTAGTGTCAGGTGAAGACAATTCCAATGACAAATCATCTGCATAGGCAGAGTGATGACAACTGTTTAAAATGGAATCAATTTGATCAATGTACGAAATAAACAAAACGGGTCCCAAGACGGAACCTTGTGGCATAAATTTTACTTATATATACACACAGCGAATGACAGCTCTTCGTCTGGCGGCATTGGGCATGGGTTCAAGTCTGCATTCTGAACACTTCAATAGAACGATACATCGGACTTGGGATACATCTACAGAGTTTGGGACACTGCTACGGTTGAAAGTACTGATACGATTCAATTCCAACAGAAAGCTGTTGATCAGGACCTCGTGGTACCCGTGCTGGACTTCTTGAAATCAGACTAGAAAAAGGAAACTCCAGGAATTGATTATTTCTTCTCAAATTATAGTGAGTAAAGATCATCAAGCCCCAACGAAGAAACCCTATCGGGTTCAGAGGATAAACTTGCTCTTAACAGAAACAAACTAAACACCAAAATCACAATCTGTGTGAGTATATTCTCATCGAAAAAAAAAATCACAAAGCAAACCAGTGCTTATGGCTCGCCACTCTGAAGTCACGCCGGCCATCCAAAAAAGAGGACCTTCTTTTTTCATTTCAAAAACACTTCTTAAAAATCAACCTACAGCGCATTCTGACTGGCACACATTCTGAGTCTGTTTTTCACGTCGAAACGGTGATGTCAGACAAAGTAAGTTGAGTTTCATTATTTTCGGACAGATTGAGATTTGAACTAGAAATAATAAGATTTATATATACACATATATATGGATGTTTTTAAATGACGAAAACTGGAATGCCAAGAACTTCTACCTAATGTCAAAAGGACTACTAGAAGAAAAGAGTAGTTGTTTCGACCCGCCAGATGGCATGTCTAGAGATTCACGTTTCGTAGTGTTGAATAAACAACGAACGCACCGAGTGTGGAAGGATGATGAGAACAGAACACATTAACCGATCTGCTCTCGGAACATGAAAGAAAATATCCTTCAGCTGATTGAAAGTTAGAGGTCGACATCCGATTTTTTATTTTCTGATGACAGATGAAAATACTTAAGTTCACCACCAGCGCAAATAGACGATCCACGGCTTGAAAATTCATAAATATAACGATGAAAATATATACAGATATATCAATGCATGATAACTAAAGTGGTTATACTCTTCAGTAACAGGTGACTAAATGTAACAATATGAACTTCCCACTGTATAAATAAGAAAACCTTTCGACCATGCAATTTAAACTATGTTTATTCGATTTGGCCCGCTAGAAAATTGCTCTGGTAAATGGGAGAGATGCCCTAAAAAATCATTCTTGCAGAAAAATTCTCATATTAAAGTTCACCGTTTCACCGAGCGTTTCCCAGAAAATGTTATCCATAAAGTAAATAAAACGATTCATTTCAGATGTTTCTTGGACGAGATAGAGAAAGAGATTTCATATACATGGTTGAAATAATATTTTGGAAAATATGGAAGCGAAAAAAAAATTAAGAAAGATATATTCAATCACTACATAATCAATATTGCGTGTGTATATTTTTTTAAACGTTTCTTATAACTCAATACGACTTAACAATTTGAACTTCTTGCTTTGAGATGAATATCTGGAAAACGATAAATGATAATAATAATAATTTCATAAATTCCACCTCACGATTTGATATCCACAAATTTTATTTAAAAATATGTCACGATATTTTTTGCTAACACAGTAACTTCTTCAACAGTATTCAAATCACTGTGGGAACGTTATTGAAAGATTCAGTATAATTACTAGAGAGATGATTAATGATAATTATTATAATAATCAAATTATTTTATTTTTATTTCCATTAAACATATGCAACAAACACATTTTGTGAAAGTGTGGACCCCGATTACACTTTTGGCTAATGATTCACCTAACTGTTCATACATTTCTGTAACTGTAATATATATTTATTTGTTCTCAGTTCCCAACAGCATCCAAATATGAGAAGCAGAATTCTTTAATTGAGCCGTATTACCAATCATTATGTACTTATTATGCACTGTTTGGAACCTTTGGTGTAGTTTATTCTTTCCCTTGAAGATGATCACTTGGTGATCGAAACACGTGTTGAGGTGTAAAAACGACGGTTTGATGTTGGGATAAAACTCCACTGATATTCACCAATCATTATGATTGAAATATCGGTATCAGAGGCTCTAACAGTACTTAGTTTAAGCCGATATCAGAAACTCTCTCCACCACTTTCAACCTTGAAATGACCTCCACGTCACACGAAGTAGCCAAGGTGACTTTGAAGAGGTGTTATGAGTTTGACCTTGAACGACCTTGACCTACGTCATACAGCTACGCAGGCAAGGTAACTTTGAGGTGGTGTTTTGGGTTTAACCTTGAATGACTTTTATTCATTCCCCATATTTTCGACAAGGTGACTTTGACTTTGAATTCGAGCCAGTTTTGTACCTACATGATCTAACGTAACCAAGGTGACTTTGAACGATTGTTTTGAATTTGATCTTGAATGACCTCCATTGATCCACGCGGCTATTTCGAAGACTCAGCTTTGAACAACTTCTTGCAATATCATATGCCTTTACTGATAAGAATTTGAGGGCGCTCATGTATTCTCCTACCCTCCTCCCTTTTTGAGGGAGCATATAAAATAGGGGCCGCCAACCCATAGGTGTCAGTGTGATATCGCTCATATTAAATATTATTTCGAAGATTTGAGGAGTCGACCTTGAACGACATTCAGCTGCATAAACAAATGCTTTTGGACTCTGTTCTCACAATGACCCCTATATACGTCACACGAAGTAGTCGAGGTTTTGGGTTCAACCTTGAATGACCGCCACTTACTTCCCTTGTTTTCGATAAGTTTTAAACCTATACGACACAACGTACATTGAAGGGGCGTTTCAAGTTTAACCTTGAACGACCTTGACCTACGTAAAACATCGACGCTGGCGGGGTGACTTTCATGGGAAGTGAATGGCGGTCATTCAAAGTTAAACCCAAAACCTCGGCTACTTCGTTTGACGTATATAGAGGTCATTGTCAGAACGGAGTCCGAAAGCATTCGTTTATGCAGCTGAAGGTCGTTCAGGGTCGAATTCTCAAATCTTGGAAATAATATTCAATATGAGCGATATCACACAGACACATGTGGGTGGATGGTTCCTATTTTATATGCCCACTCAGAAAAGGAGGAGGGTAAGAGAATACATGAGAGCCCCCAAATTCACATCAGCAAAGGCATATGATATTGCAAAAGGTCGTTCAAAGTCGAATCTTTGAAATAGCCGCGTGGCTCAATAAAGGTCATTCAAGGTCAAATCCAAAAACGTTACCCCAAAGTCACCTTGCTTGCATCGTGTGACGTAGTCGAAGTCGTTCAATGTCAAACTCAAAACAATTGTTCAAAGTCACCTTGGTTACATTAGATCGTATAGGCCCAAAACTGGATCGACTTCTTTCGAAGTCGAAGTCACCTTGTCGAAAATATGGGGAATGAATAAAGGTTATTAGGTTATTCAAAGTTGAACCCAAGGTCGTTCAAGGTCAAACTCATAACACCTCCTCAAAGTCACTTTGGCTACTTCGTAGAGATGTGACTAGCATAGTAGCTTTTTCAATCACTTAAAAAAGCTACTGTGCTTGCGAAACATGTTGTGATTTGTGATATATTTGTCAAATAAAGTTTGTGAGGTGTAGTTTTTGAAATTAATATGGATCTTCATCAAGTAACGGCCGAATCAATCAAAAAATCTTCACCAAATTTCGTAGACTTTTTTTTTAAAGATATGAATAAAAAAAACTTGATTATTTGAATTTTTTACATAAATTTTGGGGTTACGTGAAAAAATTGTAAATCTTTTTATTACCTACAACTTTGCCATTTAAGTTTTTTCCATAGTTTTGCTGGAAATCGAGGTGAACCATTTGTTACCCTTTAAAACTTACCCTCTCCCACTTCCGGAACTCAGATCGCGGGTAATTTATTTTTACTGTCTTTTTGAGCATGTTCTCTTCCTTTTCCAATGGGTATTATCCTACTATTTTTTTCACTTTTTACCACTTTTGAAGGTTTCAGCCTGGTCTACGTCTTTTCTCGTTGAATGTAAATATTGGTCGACAATTACATCAATTCGACTTGCTGGATACTTTGTTATAATTTGTAGGAATTTTTTAGAAACATTTCCGAATAGAGGATAAAAACCTCTTCGAGTAAGAACGCATCTGTAGAATGTGGCGGTTTTTGGACAATATTTGATTCTAGACATCTTACAATTATGTAAGCTCTGCATTTTCCGCCATCTAAATGCGAAATTGTATATTTTCTGGCACATTGAAAATCTTCTGCCACACGATAGTGATCTGCCATTATTATTTGTCAATAATATCAAAAATGTATTTTTGAATTTTCAAATGGCAGACGTGGTCAAATACATTCAATTTCATCAATTTTCGAAACATTGCCTACTTGTGCTCCTGTCAGTACCTCCGCGCTGGGCATAGCGAGTCCCCACTTTCTATAGGTTAGGTATAGGAGATTCGCTGCACAAAGAACTAGGCCTGATCACCGTATAGAAGTAAACAGAAGTAAGTTCACTCTCTGCCATATTTAGGTCAAGATTCCCCACCTCGAATTTTATGCGCAGCTGACCTATAGCGCAGCCGACTGAATCTGTTCAAAATGAACAAGTGTCGAACTGTGGGTTGCTGTAATTTGCAGGGTGATGTCGGCAATATTTTTTTTCGATTTCCAACTGACGAAAAAAGGTAGGTTTTTCTAGTATATATTATGTACGACTGAAGGAATGAACACCCAAACTCACTGATTCTCATTTATTTCCAACTAATTTTCAAAGGATAAAGGTTAAATTAGCCAGTCAAGTTTTCAGTCTTTCGGTAGCTACAGCGATAAATACGCATGTCAGTTTCAATCAGATAGGTATCCATGAGCAGTGATAGGGACGATTATATTCATTGAGAAAAAATGGATAAAGTGGATAAAGCGAAACACGTGTCGCGGTTTTTCTGAAACCCTCTATAGATAAATCATATAATAAATTATATTTAGTAGTTTTGATATGGATTTTCATCAAGTATCGGCCAGTTCTATCCAATTAATTTTCCTTTGGATTATTAATTTTCTCTTTTCACAAGGGTAAGAATTTATTATACTTTGAAATTTGACAACATAAATTTGAAAACAAATATTGAAAAAAAAACAAAAACCCATCATTTTGAAAAACCTTCAGAATAGATTACGCAGCAGAAGTTTTTGACCTAAATTGTATAATCTTACTTCACAAAAATAAACGTTTATTTCATCATCTTGTCTTATTTTTTTATCAATTCCTAAACAGTTCAAAATCATATGAGATATTTATTGTGAGTTTCTCGTAGCAATGATGAAGTCTGATCATGGTCACATATTTTTTGATTGAACCTCATGCAGAGGTACACAAAGGCTCTTAGACTACACCTTCCTGCCCCGCCGCATGCCAGCAAAAAATAAAATCTCGACCCGATACATCAATGACGCCGACCGGAAGTGAATTTACTTATGATTACTTCTATACGGTAGCCGGCCACTGTCTCTTGGAATAATACTACTTACGTTCAGTTGAGATTAATAACGAGCCTCATTGTAACAAATTACTTGATATAACGGATCATTTTTGGAGTCCGTTCAGTTAAGTTATATCAAGGTTGCACTGTATATCACATAAATTATATTGATTACCTAACTGAATCATATAAATATTTCTCCAATACTGATATACGTTATGCTTGGGCTGACATTACGCTACATTTCTCCATCTCCTAATGGAAAATCTCTGTGAAAATAAAAATACTTACAGTTGGGAATGAATTTAAAGGCATATTCTGATTCAATTTAAGATATATTTTAAATTATATTTGACAATATTCAATCGAAACGGAATATTCAACTAGATCCCAAGAAAATTCCAAAGTGAAACGTAAACAAATATAAAACTCTCAAAATAAATCAAACTGCAAACGAACAAGAAAAAATAGCAAATTCACCACTGTGGAAAGTAATGAGCATTATGGGGCCCTCTGAGAGGCACGCTGATATTTGAACCTGTCTGTGGAAATCCAGCACCATATCTACTATTGCCCGAATAAGCAGGAATTGGATTGCTACGTCGTGGTTCTTTCTGGAAATAACCTGTCCACTCATTTTTAGCAGTTTCTTCAGGTCTCACCAAAGTTTTGCGTCTATAATCGAATTGGTGCTCAACAGCAGATGGTCGCTTGACTGATTCGCTGTAGAAAATTTGAACATTTTCATTATTTCTCTTCCTTCCAGCATCTGCCATGTACTTGGGAGGAGACGGAGTTCTGACTCGAGACACTTCATCATACCTTGGTCTTTTCTCTTGTCTCTCGCCTCTAAAATGACTACTTGAGCTACTTCTCATCGGGAAAGGACTGCGTACATTTCTAGGCGCCGGGGATCGACTTCTCTTTGAAATTTTCACATTAGCTGCTCGAAGCTCTTCCACTTTGGATTTGAGTTGATCTTTGAGTTTTCTATTCTCTGCGAGTTCTTTAAGAACGGCTGCCCTATCAGCCTCAATTCGAGCTAGTTCGGATTTCTTCTTCTTTTCGAAACTTTCTTTTTCTTCGTTGAAGCGTTGACGATCTTCGCGATTTTCCAACCGTGATCTCTTCAAATCTTTTTCCAAGTTCGTGCACCTATTACGCATAGCAGCGTAGCGTTGCTGATAATCATCAAGTTTATGCTTCAAGCCGTCATTTTCACAAAAAAGCAGTTTCATCTTCTTTCTCAGATCATTTATTGTTCTCGTCTGTTCAACATTATGAGCCGAATTTTTCGAATCCAAAGTTGTCAAAGGGGCCCGCTCTTTCTTCTCCTTTTTGAACTGATCATCCCGTCCGCGAATATCGTTTGATTTTGACATTATTTTCTCAGGCAGTTTCACTGGCGGTTCAGCAGAATCTCTGGTGTCGGATATCTTATCGGAGGAAATTGATATCACATCAGGATCATTTTCTTGGTCGGACTGTTTTTCCTTGGTGTTCGTTCCCATGGAAGATGTTCCAGGAGAAATATTTGACAATGAAACCTTCTTCTCTTTCTTATCCTCTTTCTCTATTTTAATCTTTGTTGCTTCAGTTTTTTTAACTGCAACTTTGGTGTCTCTCATATCAGGACGATTTTTAGTAACTACAATTGTGCGGCCCTCAAACTCACTATTGTTTAAATGACGTATACATTTAGATGCATCTGCTTCGTTTTCCATAGTGATATAACCGTAAAAATGTTTTCCGTTTGTCAGAATTTTCGCTTTAGAAACTTTAGAAATCTTTCCAAAAAATGCTTTCAGATCAGCTGCTTTAACATTCCGGTGGATATTAGATACCCAAATATGATTCGACACAAGTCGAACTTTACTCAGAGACTGATCTGGAACTTTTTGGGATGTCCCGCAAGTTTTACTGCCTTCCGTGTTTGGAGAATTCTTGCTGAGTGTTCTCCCATTAGGTTTATTTTTTCCAGAGAGTCGATCAACGTTAGTTTCAGTTGTTCCTTCTGAAATAACTTCGCCTTCCTCAAGATCTACCTTCGTGGCCCTTTTCACTAGATTGGTTTTGGAGCCCTTTGTAGTATCTATAACAAACGAATTTGTTTCTTCCTATCAAACGTACTACACAAGTGAACACTAATCTCACCAAAATCTGCATCTGATTCAATTTTCTCGTCCAGTTTTAGAATAATGTGATCATCATCTTCTTTATCGGATGAAACTGGACGGTTGACTTCCGTTAATTCGATGCGGTGCTTTCGGGAGGTTTTTTCGAGGGAATTAGAAAACTCGGGCTTGCTAGCCATTTCCTGGTATCCTGCTGACTGAACTGTTGACGATAAGTATTACCACCTAAACGTAAAACATAAAAATTTTGATTAATCCGTACTTTTTATTGAGTAACTCGATTCATGTTAAATGAAATTAGGCAGAATTTTTGAAAAACAAACGTGGGGATCAATGTTACAATTCCATACATGCTTCGGCATAGTTGTCACATGAATATTTCACAGTGATTTTTCACAGAGATGCAGGAAAACCATTGGGATGTTTTTATTGGAAAGGGACAAATTTTTAAATCCATTTCGCTTTCACAGACACTCATAGCAGTTTGTCAGATTTGGTCTGAAAATCAGGCAAATAACTCTTTTTCTCGAAGCACCATTCTTGATTGTTCTGATTGTGATTAAGAAACATCAGCATTCCTTGTAATATGAACATCTACTTCTCCGAAATGGCGTTCTAGTTTGTTAACCTACCTTTTCTATTTCATTAATTTTGTTTGGAATCAATGTCCTGTTGAAAATATTTCACATGATATGATAAAAATGCTATCGGAAATCATCACTTTACACAATACTCAGTGTCAAGGTTGGTAATGAAGAGTTCTATATAAATTTTCGGGTATACTATTTAAAAAATTGATCTCCATGTTGTTTCATTCGCATTCCTCAGTTGACTCGCCTTCAATTGGTGCAGAGCTGTATGATAAATATATGATCCGCACTCATTGTAGTTTTGAGACTCGTTTTCATTTCAGGACACGAAATATCATTTTATTTTTATCTCATTTTCATCAAAATTATTGAATAGTTCAGATGCAACTCAATTTCTTCTCGAAATATTATCGGCGATAAGTGACATTCATTAATTTTTTTTTTTTGGAAATCATCATCTATGACACCAACGTCAGCAACACAGACATACTTTCATCAAACACAATGGAATAACAATTTGTTTGATGTAACAATAATTAAATGAAAACATTTTTTCTCTGATATGATTTTGCTCCATCACTTCAGTCGGAGTACTTTGATCACTTGTCTGTAGATATACCACTTTACCAATTATAGAACCAACTTCAAAATTTCAACTGGTGAAACATTATTTCCCTTGTATGATATCTGCTGTGATTAGTTGTATATTGACCAACTGTATTTGGGTGGTAGTAAACAAAAAAACACTCACAACTTTGTAAAACTCTTGTCATAGAATTTCTTTTAAAATTGATTACTTCCTTCCTTTCTTTGGAAGATTCCCACATTTTTCTATATTAAGATGGAGCAGTAGAAAGCCAAAAACTGTCTTTCCCAAATATTATTCACTCATAAAAATATAACCATTTCAAATTAACTGATAACACTTTCATCAACGATCATCATTGAAGTTTTGACTGGAACATATTATTCATATCCAATTTTATTATCCATTAGTTTCGGTTTGACATTGTTCCTTTTGTATTTGGACATACTAAACATCCGATTGAAGAAATCAATGTTCTGAAACCTCCAACATTTTATATTTTGTCTTCACAACATTAAATTGTCCTTCCGCTTCCAAAATTTAGAACCACAGTTACTGTCGCAACTTTCTGAACTCTACTTATAAACATGTTTACACTTTCATCAATGACTGTCATTCAAGTCCTTGACTGACACGTTTCATTTTCAAACTTCTGTTACTACAAATTTCAGTTTGAATTGTTTTCAAATTTTAGTCCTCTCGAATGTGAACATACTGAAAACATACTGAAAATGTTCTGAAATCTCCAACATTTTATATTTTGTTTTCTTAACATTAGATTTTCCTTCAGCTTCCAATACATAGGACCATAGTAATTGTTGCAACTTTCTAAACTTTTGTCATAGAAATGATAACACTTTCATTAACGATTATCATTGAAGTCTTGATTAAAATATATTATTCATGTCCAATTTTGTCAAATATTCGTTTCGTTTTGAGATTAACAAAAAAATGGTTCCTCTTGTATTTGGACATACTAAACATCCGATTAAAGAAATCAAATTTTGTCTTCTCAATGCAAGATTTTCCCTCTGCTTCCATTATATAGAACCACAGTAATTGTTGCAACTTTCTAAACTTTTGTTGTAAACATGTTAACACTTTCATCAACGATTGCCATTCAAGTCCTTGACTGATACGTCTCGTTCATTTTCAAATTTCTGTTACTAGAAATTTCAGTTTGAATTGTTTTAAAATTTTTGCCCTCTCGAATCTGAACATACTGAAAACCTGATTGAAGAAATTAATATTCTGATATTCCCAATATTTTATATTCTGTTTTCTCAGTATTCTTCTTCTGGCCTTCACTATTTCCATAATTACTTTCATTTTGTTTGTCTTCCAAATTCTAATTATTCACCAGGTGATGATCTGCAAAATTAAAAAAGATTTTCTCTTTTAGTTGAAGAGCTGAATCCAAAAATAATTCCTTATTCAACAACAGTTCTTGTTACCACTAAATAAACTTTTTAGAAATATTTTCAACAATTTGTGAGTCAAAAATAATAACTATAACAAAAATAACAACTAGGAAAATGTTTTAGTTTAACTTCAAACGATATTGCAAATTATTTTTACTATATGGCAGAGCTAATGTATTTCAATCTTGTGTGATATTGAAACACTGGAATGTAATCAACTAAAGTTGGGTACAGTAAAGTTTAAATGGAATGAGTGAAATGATCAGCGAAGCGAAAAGGAGAAAAAAATAAAAAATTAAACGAAATGTAAACAAGTAGCATAAGAAAGGTTGAATTGGAATGAAAACAGGTAAAAACCAAAATTACTTTTGAAACAAAATAAATTGCTCCTGTCGGCAGGCCAGTAGCTGAGAACTATTGCCATTGAGTATAACCATAAATATTCTAGAATACTCGGAAATATTTTAGAGTTTTCCATTATTTTCTGCTAACGATGAAATGGGTAAGAAGGGTAACATGAAAAGAGCGGGTAAGATAGAAAATAGTGATGAAATTCATAAATAAAACGGAATCTAGACACAACATACATGATTTGAAGAACCCTTCTGTTATTACTGAAAACATATTTTTGTTATGAAGCGCCGGTATCCATGCAACTGCCGATTTATCTGTTCGGCCACTTCTTTTACTCCCAGTCAAGCCCGTTTTAAAGCTTATTTCGCTGTTTCCGATGTAGAACGAACCACAACTACACGGTATCGTAGGGTACTCAATACACCGTATAGAAGTAAAAACAAGTAAGTTCACTCTCCGCCATATTTGGGTCAAGATTTCCCACCTCAACCTACAGCGCAACCGACTGAAGGCGTTTACCAAGCGAGCCAAGTTGTGGCATGAAATATTATCATAGAGTGAGTCGTTGTAAGTGGTGGTTTTGCATTTGTGAAAAATGTGTGGGTTGCTGTAATTTACAGGGTGATATCGGTAATAATTTTTTTATTTCCAACTGACGAAAAAAGGTATGTTTTTCTAGTATTCATTATGTAAAATTGAAGGAATGAACATATAACGAAAATCATAAAATAAATTGTTATAAATCATGATAGTGGGGTCATTATTATTCAAAAATGTTTTATGAAATCAATTAGATGAACTTGAACTTCACGAAAAGTATATGCCTCAATAATATAAAATGACAAAACAATGGAAATCCATAAGGAACAACTTCCAAATTAAAACCATATTATACTCTTACCTGTAGTTGGTCAGATACGAATTCATTAACTATATCAATAAATTTTAAGAAAGTAAAAATACCTAACTCTTTCACCTGGAAATGAACAGATTCAATACTGGCGAATTATTCAATTCAGTTTGGTCGTTCCTAAGATATTTTTTAAAGAGTTTTTGAATTTGTTTATAAACAAAGTAAGAAATGTTAATTTTTGAAAACAATGTTTTGAGCTGGTTGCCTATGCAATCAGTGGTACATAAATTGTTAAAATGATTAAGAAATTCTGTGTCTAGATAAATGATACTTTATAAAAATGAATCTGGGGGAATATATAAACTTCCTGAGTTTTTGGTTTCTGTATTACCGTATGCTTCGAAGTAACTATATACATTGATTACTTCCTTCCTTTCTTTGGAAGATTCCCTCATCCTTCCTTTTTTTTGTATCAAGATGGAGTACTAGAAAGCCAAATACTTTCTTTCCCAAAAATATATCACTCCTAAAAACATAACCCCTTCAATTCATATATACATTTATTCAATTCAGTGTGGTACTAGCCGTCGTGGCAAAATTTGTACATTTTCTCAAAAGATATCCACAAACATAGCCCAAGCTGTTGCCTTCCAAAAAATATTTGTTTCTCATCAACAAAGAAATATGTCTGCTCTACAGTCACTTCGAGTTCTTCTCTGGCAAGTTTATGAAAATTAGAACCTGAATCTGAAAGGATACCCCTAACTCTCAATCCTATTTTTGATAATTGCCTAACAGCTTCCATCAATACTTTTTATATCCAGTATTGATGTGGAGCAATTGTTAAAAAA
This sequence comes from Leptinotarsa defecta, assembly GCA_015342085.1. Taxonomy (NCBI): domain Eukaryota; kingdom Metazoa; phylum Arthropoda; class Insecta; order Coleoptera; family Chrysomelidae; genus Leptinotarsa; species Leptinotarsa defecta. The sequence continues at coordinate 33,247 of WOGO01000066.1, forward strand.
ATATGCAATAGGCTGTTTCCAGTTCGAATGTATGCCTTTTGCCATGACTACCAAGACATATTCTGCTAAAGAAGCAGTTTTCCTGGTTCAATAATTCCTCAAAACCTACTATTCTATCCATTGCTATATTGTAGAATAAGTGTGACTTGATGCTCGTTTCATCGAAACAAATGGTATTGAATGATGAGAGACTAAAAGATGTAGTTTAGCAAACGTTTATTTAGTTTGGTTTTAAATCGTTTTTCTGAAATAACATTTTTATATTATTGGGTTGGTTGTTGTGAATACAAACTTCAGTATAAAATACAGATTTCTCAGTTTTGGGTTGCCTAGTTTGCTAATTATGAAGTGTGTCAATCGAATGAAATTTTAATGTTTTTTGCTATTGATGGCAGAATGTATGCATGGATATATTTACTATTTATAGTAGATTATTTGATACATATAAATGGAAAGTAGACTCCAAAGAAGGTTTTTTGAGTATACATCTGATACTTTGGTTTTGCAGAGATTTCAGTGGAAGTATTTCTTTTCCTACAGATACATACTAGCTAAATCAAAAACTTATGTGGTTCAACAATTATTTTCCTTTATGGATTTTCATTTTTTTGTCATTTTATATTATTGCTTGCGAGGCATGTACCATTCGTGAAGTTCAATTTCATCAAATTGATTTCATAAAACATTTTTGACTTTAACAATTTATTTTATGATTTTCGTTATATGTTCATTTCTTCAATCTTACATAATAAATACTAGAAAAACTTCCTTTCTTTCGTCAGTTGGAAATCAAAATAAATTATTGCCGACATTACCCTGCAAATTACAGCAAACCACAGCTCGACACTTACTCATTTTCAAACTAGACACAAATTTTTCACAAATACGAAACCACCACTTACAACGACTCACTCTGTAATAATATTCCATACCTCAATTTGGCTCGTTTGGTAAACGTCTCAGATTCAGTCGGTTGCGCTGTAGGATGGCCGCGCACAAAATTTGAGGTGGGGGATCTTGACCCAAATGTGGCGGAGAGTGAACTTACGTATGTTTACTTCTATACGGTGTTTCTGCTGACCTGAGACTATTCTCTGTTGTTCTTGTGGGTTTGAAATGGCCTTAAGTCCATGTGTTTT
>WOGO01000067.1:2423-34168 GCA_015342085.1 Leptinotarsa defecta
AAAAAATTATTTAAATACTTAAAAAAGAGGAATGAAATGATGCATTCAGCATTTAAAGGGATTCGTTTCTATTTCACCATTTGGCAACATCGGTTATAACTAATAAAGGACAATGAATCTGATACCTGTATGAGACAAACAAAGATGACATATTTCAGAGGCGTGCTGTTCTGTTTACTTATGTTTCGAGTTCCGAGACATTCTATGACATATGACATTTTGTGTACCTAACCTATCTTCCTTTATATAAATAAATAACAAAACAGCTGTTGTTTATGTGGCTTGTGGAGATAGTATTGAACTATAATTTATATTTTGCCTTAATTGTTGATTTGTAAAGATAAATTTCCTTTTTCAAAGTAGAATATCTAGGTACGTATAAACTATTTCAACTTGATATATTATATGCAAGGTAAAATATTTTTAGGAATGACAGGTAGAGTTCTAGGCGCTGTTGCCAATATGTGAATTAGAAACAAATCCCTTTAAAATTTAAAACCCAACATTTGAAACATCAATTTGAATACTTTTCGAAGTGAATTTGAAAAACTCATGAATTAAACTCAACTTTATCTTGTTCAAACTTGCATTTGCTGTAATAACCCCATTACAAGGTTTCTGGAGGGTAGAAGAAAAGCCCGACTCAATCATACAAAATGCTTAGGTGCAGTCTCGTCAACCAACAGAAATGTATCTTCATTTGAACTGTATCTGAATAAATCTGGAATCTGAAAAAGATATAATAAAAGTGTATGTGCGTTCGTGTACGTTATTTCAAAAAGTGGCTTAACCAATCTTGGTGCAGCACATTTAATGTTTGCTTTATCAATTTTATCCCTTCAAGAAATCACGTCAAATATTTGTTGACGTGATTGGCTACATTTATAGTTTGTGAAACGATATTCTCATGAATCAAAGGTAGACAAATACATGATAACTTTTTACTGTTTGATAACCAAAAAACTAAAGAAATGATAACCTAATCATCAGTAATAATATCTAGATAAATTACTGCGAACTTGAATCTTCTGGTGCTGTACTTCGGAGTTTCGGGACAAAAAATGTCTTATCTCCTCTTATCAGCAGCGTTTTTTGATAACATTTCATGTTTGAAAGAAATGAATGATTCATCTTGTTTTGTATCAAGAAAATGTTGCTGATGAAACAGATGTTTTGCACCGAAACCTGGAGGTACAGCACTAAAGTAGTCCTCCTCAGTGATTGAGATATGGGGGTGGATTCATGAAAAGCAAACATACCGTATTCTGTGTTATCAGTTGGGTAGTATTTTTTCCATGACAGTAATAACTTCATAGTCTAATCACCTATTATTATTTTTAAAGGTGATGCTGTTTTTCTCGTTTGATTCAATTATTTTTCCATTTAGACCACCCCGAACGGGGTGAATATAAATATGACAACATCGTCCCCGATGAAATCTGCCGAAATCAAATGTGACAGCCAAAAATCCGGCCGCATTAAATTTAATTTCCCTCCATGAATGGCATTATGGCACATCTAATGGGTCTGTTGTACAAACTCAGCCCCGAGCGCCATAAATTAATCGGGAAGTAAATTTCTCTGTCAAATTATGTAAATGCGATTGCCGCGACCGATTCCACTCATGCCTGTTGTGCCATTGTGTACGTATACACGATCATTTTGCATCGATGCCTGTTTAGGCATTGTTCGGAAATTATTGACTTCTGTTGAGAGCTACAATGCAAGGGGTGAAAATGAGGCGAAGGGGGGTGATACAAATGTTGGTACGGACGTAAAATATATTCGTGAAAATGATGTAACAAAAAAATAAACGGATATGGTATTGTAATTTGATATAGCAATTTTTTTATATACTCTATATTTGAAACTATTTTGAAAACGGAATTTTTCTGATATAAAACTGTAACAATAGATCGAGCTGGTACAAACGTGACACAAGGTATAATTTTGGTAAGAAGATTGAAAGCTACCTATATAGAAGTGAAGAGTAGTGTTCAAATCAATCTTTATTATCAGTATAAACTTTAATGATTTTAGAAAACTCTTGCAAGTCATTTTTTCGCTCAAACTGTTCTAGATCCAATCTCGTTTTCAAAGCTTTAATGTTTTCTTCCGCTAATTCAAGTTGATCTCGTAGGCTGCCATCTCTCGGCTTCGTACAAGAAACATTCGAACTGTATCCTGACCGACACGTATTTGATTCGAGTTCCAGTCTAGCTGCAGCAGCTTCTGCCTTGGCTGCTCGTTGTTTTTCTACTCGCAGAATAGCTTGCGTTTTGGCGTGTTCCTCTCGTTCAATTTTCAGACGATTATTTTGTTGTTCGATTAAATCTAGGAGGCCTAGCGTTCCAGGTTCTGATATATCCGACTTTTCACTTGTCTTCTGAAATAAAACGCAACTTATGATAACGAAAATCAATAAATGTTAAAATTATGAAGTGACTGACCCGTTACTTGATGAACATTAATAACACTATCCATGATGATAATTACACAACTTTCACAAACATTTGAATTTCCAGGTGCGTTTCGCTAACACCGTAGCTTCTCAGTTCAATACCGAGGAAGCTACGATGTTAGCGAAACGCGTCTAGAAATTGAAATGTGAATATTGTGTTATTACTTTCATGAATAATAATTCGCAATCACGAAGAGAAATCTCACCTTTTGCTCAAACTCCGTCAAGTTGACTTCGTTCTTTCTCTCGACTTTTTTCGAAAGTTCCTCTTGCAAATTTTTAATAACGCTTTTGTATTCTTCAATTTCGCTTAAGAGTTGTTTCTTCTCTTTGTTGAGTTTGCCAATGGCCCGTTCTTTTTGATAAAAGGTTTCGTTCATGGAATTTTTTGAAGAGGATATTTGTAACTGAAAATGTATTTCATTGAATTTTTTATTGATACTGTCATATATAATCATTCGCAATTCAAATAATGAGCGATTCAAACCCAGTTAGTTAAATAAGGTGTTGAATAATGAGATGTTGCTTTTGAAAAATGATAAATATTCCTAGTAAAGATGCATGGAAACAGTTTTGTGCGATTGCTATTAGTAATGGGTTACATAAGTAACACGGATGATGCATCCTGAAAAAAAAGAACGTATCTTGATTTCAGAATATTATGATTTCAATATTTACATTAACCCTGAAAAAGTTTTCAAAATCACTTGGAATTATAAATAAAATAGTTTCTATATGAGTAAAAATAATAATGCCTCAATTTTGGACCCTCTACTTCAGCTAAAAGGGTAAGGGAGCTGGGCTCCAACCTGAATGAACTGAAGACGCTTGGTCAAAATTACTACAAGGTAGAAGATAAAGAGAAGTGCTAACCTATCAAATTCCTGGCTGGTTATCTCTGAGAACAAGGTTAAGATGACAGATTTGTTTTTGTTGGATATTGACGTCACATTTAAACCAGAAAAACCCAGAGTATTTTTATTTTGAAAAATCCCGATTGTTGTTCAGTATATACGTTTCCGCAATAAAGATGCAACAAAACCAACATTACGACAAGTTCATCTACGAAATTCCGTACGACGTAAAGAAGAAATTGATCAACATTTTCGATCAAAACGATTCATGGGAAAAATTGGGTACTTACATGAAATACGATAGAATGCGACTTGAAGAAATCAAGAGAGTAACGCTGACAGGAAGATCTCCTACGTCGGAGCTACTCGATATTTGGGGCAACCTGAACCACACTGTTTCAGAGCTATTCTTCCTACTGTCCCACATGAAACACTATGAAGGTATGACCGTTATCAAAAACCTTGTAGACAAACAGTACCATGGTTACATTAAGAGCCCCGTACAACAGTTAAGCCCCAGAATGAAGCAGCTTTTGCTAGAAAGAAAGCTCAACCATATTGACACTGGGGTCCATCCAGACAATTTCAACGGAGAGTCCGAAAAGATACTAAACGTACCAAAAATATCTTCACCTACACAGCCTGTAAACGACAGCAAAGAAAACAACGAAAGCATGGTACCCATGCCCAGGTCACCTGTTAACTATGGCAGGTCAAAAATGTTAACGGCTTCGGACATTTCTTGCGTGGTTGAATCAGCAGGTGGGATTCCCTCGATCCCTTATGAAGAACTAGGGGAATCAACCAATAACTGGTCTGAGTATAACCTTCTAGGTAAAGGAGGCTTCGGAAAAGTTTTTAAAGGCACGTGGAAGTACACGCAGGTGGCCATCAAAAGGCTCGAAAATAAAGAGGACATGCCGGGTATGGAGCTTGAGCAGATCAAACAGTCGATTACTGAATTGCACTGCCTTAACTCATATCGGCATGATAACATTCTACCTCTGTATGGGTACAGTATAGGGGGCTTACATCCATGTCTTGTTTACCAGTATATGGCAGGGGGCTCGCTAGATAACAGGTTGAGGGTAAAGGACAGTAGAAAAGTGTTGAAATGGCCCGCCAGGTTGAATGTTGCTATTGGAACTGCTAGAGGTATGCCTTTTTAATAAGATGCTGATATCAGAAAAAAATGTATGGTACAGAATGAAATGGGAAATTTTTACAAACTGTAGATTAGTTTTTTAATCAACAAAACAGGTGTCTCTAAACCCACAATTCGTTATTTTACTCGTAAATATAGTAGCATGGAGTAGTATTATTCCATGTGAATTTTAGACACAAAGTTGTCCTTTTTTAAGTATTTTATGAACAAGCATAATTAAGCATAATATGAAACTCCCAATTAGATGAAAATTTTTACAGAATTTCAAGCAGCGAAATTGAATGCATGCTGAAAATTCAATATCTTGTGAGATGACAAACTACTCAAATGATCCTTACATCAACAGAGTACTACGAATTTTTTTATGAGAATACTCTTTGTAAAAGGTAAGAGCTTGTTTCTAATTTCTGATTCAAGCAATACGAAGGAAGAGTTTACTTCACCAAATTGAGGAATCTTTTTTATACAAATAAATTTCAAATTCAATGCTTTGTTCTTCATTTTCAGCTCAAAAAATTATAATGTTACTGTTTTGACATTTTCACATCAGTTCTAAGTAGCTAAGAATCCTGAAAACGGTAAATGACTTGTTGAACATTACTTTCATTTATTCATTTTTTTTTTCATTATCAAAACTTCACTGGAAAATCGTTCCAGGACTGCAGTTCCTGCACACAATCAAAGACACCCCCCTAATCCATGGAGACATCAAATGCGCCAACATCCTTTTGGATGCTAATAAACAGCCAAGGATTGGAGACTTCGGCTTGGCTAGAGAAGGCCCCCAGCGCACGATGAACTACATCAAAGTGAGTCGCGTCCACGGCACGAAGCCCTACCTGCCAGAAGAATTCCTCAGATCTAAGAAGTTTTCCACCAAAGTGGACACTTACAGTTTTGGGGTGGTGTTATTTGAGATTGCAACTAGTTTGGTCCCCCATTCAGTTAAGAGGGAGGACAGGTGAGTCATACTCTCTTCATTATATTTTTCAGAGACTTTGAGAAACAGTTTAATTTTCATTTTATCATAAAGAGTCTTCGGATAGAGTGAACAAACTGTTCTGCCTTTTTGGCATCCTACACCCTGAAATTCGACTGCAATCTCATAAACACAACCGTTATATACAAGTCATACCTCACTTATTTGTTATATATAGAATTGTTATATAGATATACACAATTACACGCACATGTATACCACACACACATGTTTACTGGCACACACAAACCAATTTTTACCGGCACAGACACACACATGTATACCGGCACACACACCTAAATATACATATATAAAATGAAGAAGCTATGGTCAAATTGAAGTAAATGGTTAAATTAATGATAGAAATTGTTGAAAGAAAATATAACGAATACTGTAACAACATGTTTTCTAATGATTATGGGATTGGTGACAGGTTCCTCAGGGACCACGTAATGAACTATGAGGGAGATCTGTTGGATATGAAAGACCCTCGGGCAGAGGGCTATGATGAGTGCTATAGAGGCATTATGGAAATAGGAAAAATGTGCGTAAGAAGTAAAGCAAAGGACAGACCAGAAATGGTTGAAGTACTCAAGAATTTGGAGGCGGTGTCTTTGAAGTAGCAGATTTTTTCAAGTCGAAGGTTAAAATTGTTACTGGTAACGACATGATCGTAAGCAGTGCTGGGAAACTTTCAATGAACACCTATTCAGCTGAATTTTTTATTGTGTCATAAATTGTGATATTTTTATTCTGTCCACCTAAATTTTGTATGTGAAGGTATTTTCATATGTAAGACTTTGTGAATAAGATGTGATGAATTTTAAAATAATGAAAAAATATCCTTTGGCTCTTTTTGAACTGATTAACTACTGAATTTTTATCTTAATCAAATGATAGTGACATGCTGTTTTACCGAATTTATGAGCCGAAAGATATTTTCTCTTTTTGTAATTTATTTTGTTATAATGAATAGATATTTTGTACACCTGCATATTTTTTTATTTATTTATCAGATTGGAACTCCCCAATTGTAAAAATTAGTGCATAAGAAAAAGTTGTGAATATATATTTTTTTCATTAACGAGGTTTCTTTTTTACTTAAAGCGATAATGATAATCGTCTTGAAATTCAAATAATTCATAGTGCAGCAGGCGCTTTGAGGTTTTCATTCAAGTAGTATTTTGTATGAAGAAGTTCGGAGAAAAACGTTTTTAATAATCACTTATAATGACAAGTTTAATAATTGGTGGCTGACTAAGTTATATTGCATCAGCTGTCTGTAGACGTTAGAGGAATATTTGGGGAATATTGGCTAATTTCTTTCAGGGCAAAAGCTACAAAAATCAGAAGAAAAAGAATATAACCAAACAATTTCAAATTTTCTTTGTTATCAACAATATGATATCACTTTTTGTTATATTTTTGGGAATTTACCAACAGGGAGCTAATTGTAAAGTAGTTGCGAAGAATTTTTAGAATCCTTATAGTGTCTGGAACATTTTATAATTGTGATTCGTTCTCAGTGGAGTCACCATTTCCCTTTGGAAATGAATCAAAATACTTGTAAAGAAGTTTTCATCTACAAACTCCCCTATGATATAATGACGAAACTGATACACATTTTCGATCGAAACAAAGAATGGGAACGGCTAGGCTTTTTCATGAAGTACAATAAAGATCAGCTTGACAAAATAGAAACTAACGGAGAATCTCCAACTTGGAAACTTTTGAATATGTGGGGGGATCACAATCACACCGTGTTAGAATTGTTCATTTTACTGTACCTAATGAAGCATTATGAAGGAATGAATGTGATTAAAAGTCTCATAGATGAACAGTATCATCACCACATCAAAAGCCCTACTGAACAACTTGAAGCCGAAAATGAACAGCTAGTACTGCCAGAGCCTCAAATATGTATCGAAAAATCGGTAACGGTAGATTCTACTGATATTTCCAGTGTCATAAAATCAGCAGGAAGCACTCCTTCAATTCCTTATGAGGAACTGGGAGAAGCCACAGATAACTGGTCAGAGGAAAATCTGCTGGGAAAAGGAGGCTTCGGGAAAGTATTCAAAGGGAATTGGAAATGTACCAAGGTGGCTATTAAGAGGCTTGAAAACAAAGAGAACAAACCCAAAATAGAACTTGTGCAAATCAAGCAGTCAATTACAGAGTTGCACTGCCTTAACTCATACCGACATGATAATGTTTTACCTTTGTACAGGTATAGTATAGGGGGCTCTCATCCGTGTCTCATTTATCAATATATGGCAGGAGGAGCATTAGATAATAGGCTGAGGGTGAAAGATAATGAAAAAGCATTGACGTGGCCTGCCAGGTTGAATATTGCTATTGGAACTGCTAGAGGTATGTTTTCATAAATGAATAGGTGATTCAACTATATGTTTTGATCAAATTTATGCTGCATCAACTTTCATCTTCACTTACATTTCAACTTTAATTATTATTATATATAATTCTATTAATTAAACAATAGGTCTACAATTCCTGCATACAATAAAGAGCACTCCTTTGATCCACGGCGACATAAAATGCGCCAACATCCTCTTGGATGCCAATGACAATCCTAGCATCGGAGACTTCGGGTTAGCTAGGGAGGGTTCCCAATGTGTCCCTAACTACCTCAAAGTGAGTCGAGTTTTTGGCACAAAACCCTACCTGCCAAAAGACTTCATAACATCCAAGGAACTATCTACCAAAGTAGACACATATAGTTTTGGGGTGGTGCTGTTTGAGATTGGAACAAGTCTGGAGCCCTATTCCATTAGGAGAAAAAATAAGTGAGTCCTTGTGGTTCAAAATTTTCCATTTTCTTTATCTTCTTTCCATTTTAATCACTTTTAGCAGTTTCTAAAGGTCTCAAGTGTCTTCATCTGTAAATTCTGGATCTAATGTTTGATAACCATGGTTCTTATTGTTCAGTTTCTCTTTCCTCTCATTTTATTTCATTTCTCTTTTCAGATCTATATCATATTCTGATCTCACTTGTGTTTGTGTATTAATCATATATCCCTTTATTTTTGACTATCCTGAAAAGAGAAATCAAAGGATTTCAGGTCTGGAGGCCGCCACTCTATTGGATCTCGAATAAATTTTCATCACAATGTGATGAGTTCTGTTTAAGACTGGAATAAGCCTTCAGTTGTTTTGCTATGAGCAATATTAGAAAAGGATTGGTTTTTTTTCAGGTTCCTTAGAGACCATGTTTTGAATTACGAAGGAGATCTACTAGCCTTGAAGGACCAAAGAGCAAAGGGTTATAACCAGTGCTATAAAGGCATCATGGAAATAGGAAAAATGTGTGTGAGGACTGAAGCCAAAGATAGGCCAGAAATGACGGACGTACTCAAGCTCTTAGAGAAACTGCCTTTGAGTGAAGATTAATGTTTCAGGGAACGACTAAAAGAGAAAATAGTTCCTAATTGAAACAGTTTTTTTAAAACTGATTGAGGCTGGCTGGCTGTGTTGAATGAAAATTCTTGTTCCATTTTGAAGAGTGTCTGAAAATATTTTAGCATGACTTGATAGGCATTTGTGGAGATTTTGTTATTTTTATATATGTTTATATTCTGTTACTAGTAATTCTCAATTAAAATTTGTTACTTGAAAGCTATCTGTGTTGGACCATTTCTATAAAATATTCTGACACACGAACCACATAATCTTGAAATTGGTGGTTTTTGTCTGATGGCACTAAAAGTCATAGCCAATAAGTATAGTAATTAAAGAAGTAACTAATAATTTCTTTTGATAAGACCTGCGTATATTCAATATGCCTAAAGCATTGTCGAAATAGTCTCAACAAATACTAAAAGTAAATAAGAATAATAGCAATAAAACATATCAACAGTACAAAAAAATTTGAAAGTTTGAAATAGTGCACATGTTGGCAACGCCGTAACTTGTCATCTTGTGACGGCATTCTCTTTTTAACGCGAACAACCTATATCTTGTTCATCACTATAATAGTGATGAAAAAGATACAAACATTTCTAAGAAGTGATTACCGACAACGTAGAAATTAGGTCCTGATCCCTATCCGACTGCTCTTTCATCATGCTTGTTTTAGATTTCAGCATCGCGTATTCTGCATCCAATATTTTGCATCTGGCTCTCAAAGCCTCATACTTTTTTTTGAGATCTTCGTACTTTCCTTTGAGATCCGTGTTTTCCATGGACAAAATGCTAACTTTGCTCTCAAATTTGTTGATTGATAGGTTTGGCTCTGACACTGGTACTTTTACTATAATTTAGAAATAATTATAGTTACATTTTTGTAGAGTAATAAATATTATATCAGAGGGTTTCATTTGGAGAAAATGTATTTTTTCTATATTGACTACTCTGTTAATTTGTCATTAGTGTCAGATGTCATATGTAGATGATGTTATACTGTCCATTTTTAATTTTTATTTGCTGTTTTCATTCAGTATCTTAATATATACTGACACTTGACAAATAAATGAATCAGCTATTTCAGAAAAAACTATATGCTCCAAATGAAATCCTCATTCGATATCAAAAACACTTCAGACTTGGTAGAGTAGCCGCTGTGATGACTCTATGCGCACCTTTTTCTTGCAGAGCTTTCAATTTTTCTCTCAGTTCGTTGTTTTTTTGCGTCAAATCACAAATAACCTGAGATCTGCCTCTCCATCCATTATTGGAATTGTTCATCAGCTGCAAGCTTTCGAAGCTTTCTCCAATCTCCTGTTGAAGCCATTTGTTAGCCAACTTCAGCTCATTTTTCAATTGGAGGTTATTGTTCTTGCTGTCAGCGAGTTTGGCGTTGACACAACTCAATTTTTCTGTTAGTTTTTTCAATTCGTCTTCCAACTCATTGACAGGTTTCTCTTCTACAGCAAGTTTTTTAGAGTCCTCGTTGTTTTCCACAAACGCTTGTTTCAAATCGAACAGGTGCTTTTCAAGCTTAGAATATTTAGTTTTCAAAGCCTCCACTTCGGAGTTTTTCTCTCTGAGCTTTTTACTTAGCTCCACGATTTTCGTACTAGCTACTTGGTTGGACGTGATGAATTCATTCTTGTTACATAATTTCTCGTAATTTCCAAGTTTAGTGATTAGTTCAGAAATTTTAGCTTGGCTCTCTTCATAATCGGTCTCCAAATCTGAAATCTTCTTTTGGAGCATTCCATTTTCATGAACTTGGTACTGAAACGTTAAAAATTTGCTTATCTTATAATTTCATTGTATTCAAGTTATTCGACGTTGACATTGCCGCAAAGTGGTGCTATAAAACTCAAGGAAAACAAAAAATATTGGAATAAATTTCTATAAAATAATTGTTTGTTATTCTTCCAAGTCTCAAAATATATAATAAGGAATAAAAACAAATTAACCTTGACACAACATCGCACTGCAGTATTGGAAATATCATTCTTTTAGGTGCTGTGAAACTCTAAAATTCATCGCTATAGCAATTGAATAAATTCAACATCAGGAAATTCAATTTCAAATCGTAGTCAGTACACTCAATTTTGTTTATTGGATTTATATAAGAGATAATTACCAATCAATGGTTTCATTCATTTCTGCTATGGGTGTTTTCTCTGTCATTTGTTTTCATATCATTTATGTAAGCAAGTAATTATGGAGTGGTGCTTGTTGGTTAGGTTTGGGCAGTTTTGTACTAGACTTCGCCAATGAAATTTATCAACCTGATGCCAACTCTACCACCGCCAGAAATTTCAATTTTATCTATCAGTTTCTCATTTTTACCTTGAAAATGACGTTATTGCTTGAGCTTCGTACCAAATATGATCGCTGTTCAATGACGGAGATACATCCTTCTATAATGAAACAGTCATCTGTGGTCGCCACTATTTTACAAACGAACGAATCCATATCAGACATGTTCTGCCACAGAATATTGGTTCTGCGTCTTTTGCTTTATTCAGTTGCCATTCTTGTACAATACCAGAAATGGATATTTTTTTGGTTTATCAAAATAACCATTCATGAATATAAAGAAAATAAAAAATTCAATGCATAAATCAAACTCAAAGAAGAATAGATTGTATGAAGGGGGCACAAATAGATTATCTTCTGGCATCACTGTAGTATTCAGTTAAAAACTAAAATGTTCAAATCTGCGTTAAAAAAAAACAAGCAAATACTTCATGTTTTTAAGGATCAACTTTTTACTCGCTTTCATCAATAAGTGATTTAAAAAATCGTTAATATATAAATAGTTAGTTTTGAATTACTTATAGATCCAATCTTAAAAGGAATCCATCTTCAATAACACACAATGTATTATCAATTTATTAAAGTAACAACATTCTCTGAAAGGTCCAAAGAATATTACATGAGTGAGAAACTGCACACTGAGAATTCCATACAAACTATCGGAAAAATATGTTACGAGGATGGCAAGATCTTCTTAGTATCCCTTCGTGATGAGAAAAAGACGCCTTTGAATATTATTAACGAAAAAATGCCCGAAGATGGAACTTATGTAAATTTGTTTGGAATGTTTAGTTTCTTCAGCGATAGCGGTTTGTCCAAGAGGTATAATTTTGAGAACTCAGACGATAACGAGGATTTTATACCCATACTGAATGTGGAATTTTGGAATGACATAGAAGGTTTGCCACAGGCCGAAATGTTGGAGGAAATTTTTTATGATCTCTTCAAAGATGAATGAATTTTTCTTGTAGCTAGTGGGTTGTACTTTTCTAGCAAGTGTGTTGTACTGTTGAATTATTAATAAATTTATTTTTTATACACTACATTATATAAAATATATTACCTGTACTTCATAAAGCATTGCCCCAAGTACAAATAAATGAAAATCCAAAATGAATTCATACTATTTAGATAATCGAATTGTTCTGAATTTTCTAATTCATGAAAAGTTCAACTGGAAGTGCAACTGCTAGATTTTTGAAAACGTTTATGATAGCTTAGATATAGGAAATAAAACTTAGTTCTTGATCTGAGTGCACTAATATAGAAATTCATTATCAATTTCAGAGACTACAATGCCTAACTGATGTTCCAATACATATCAACGGTTTTGTCAAGTCAACATTAGATAAAACCTATCAAGACTTCAACACCAAGTGACTAGTTTCAGAATAATTATTCTTTATTTAATCATATACAAGTAAAATTATGTCTTTAGTTGTTTTTATAGCGGCTGGATCACAGAAGTTCACCCTTATTTTTTTGTGTTCAGATTTTATTGATTTTTTAAAAGATATATATCATGTTGATAAAAAAAGTGTATTGAAGAGTTTTCAGTTGTTTAGGTAGAAATATATCTCAGCTTTTTCCTAACTCATCAAGGTGAGTTGATCAGTTCAAGGACTCGCCCATTGCAATTCCCCACAATTTGACAGACTCTCCTCTGATATTATTATTAGTCTGAAAAGTAACTGTCTAGGTTTCTTCTTTATTCAATATTAGTAAATTAGCATTGAACTAACATACTACCAGAGTCTGCTATTCCCTTAGTGGTGATCAATTGATTGCAGTTTTTGTGAGAACATAATAGTGTATCATCAGTGTATGTCACACATTCATGTGGAAGAATATAAAAGAAGTCATCTATAAAAATAATAAACACAAGCGGATCAAGAACAGAGCTCTGTTGAACCCCATGGTTGAGAAGTGAGATCTGATATTGCCGTCACCCATAGCGGACACATTGTTTTCTATTTTCTAAACATTCCGTACTTGTTCACTAGAATATGATGAGAAATACAATCAAATGCTTTAATCAAGTCACACACCGAATTGGCGCTGTTCTTACCATTTTCAATCCTTCCACTACGTTTCTCACCATAATGACCACTGCTAGAATATTGGAGTATACATTCCTAAAGCCGTATTGATTTAGATTGAAAGGTGATCCACTCGAATTTTTTCAGAATCATTTCTAAGATTTTACCAAATATGAGAACACAAAAAAAGTTGTTGCCTCGGGCAACCCGACCAATCAGCTTTAGCTGAACATGCTACCAAAGAAGGTACATTATTTCACTCGAAGATACAGAAATTCTCGAAAAAAACTTGAAATTACTATCCAGTAGTATCCAATACAAAGGAAGAGGCAACGAACAATAATAAAATCTGGCTAACTCTCCTTTTTTCTCCCATATTCTTATACCTATTTCAACAATCTTATTCCCTGTACGAGTTTCTAAAAGTCTTTCATTCAAACCTATCTTCAAGTACCTCTCAACGCAGAAACTAGAATACTGGAATCTCTTTCCAGTTTTATATCATCATTGGTTTTGAAAGATATGTACATGTCAAATGGTTCACAAATAGTAAAATACATCGTTCCGAGATATTTAGCGACTATTTGCGCTAACAGATGACTGAAAAATGTATATAATACAGCAAACCATTTGAATTTTATCATACCTCAACAGAAAATACAACTGCTACGTGTTAAAACAAAAATACTCACCCTTATTTGCTCCCTCAGAAAATCGTTCAGTTCGTTCGGAAAAACAATACTATCCGGAATCTCGGATAACGTAATTTGCGAAACATCCAATTTCTGAGACACATTGAAAGTGTTTGAATTTGAGCTCGTCATTTTTTGCCCCAACCATTGACACTTGCAATGACACTGGTAATATATCATTAGCCTACAGGGTGAGTTAACAAACTGTTATTTGTTGATGAAGGAAAATGAGACCCATTATTATAAAAGAAGCCTTTATGATTTATTTACATTTGAAACAATATAAATCTAAAAATAAATATGACTAATACTGCCGAAATAGGTACCCATCTTTGTATGTGTAGAATAGTATATTATGTAAGATTTACTCATCTAATCTCTTACAGATCTACACTCATCACAAGAAAATCATTCACATATTTACAAAAAAAAATTGTGGAAACATGGTATAGTTGACGGAAATATAATAATGAGTTAAACTGGCAAAGGGGCTCTGGAATAACTTGAAATTTTCATACATGGCGTGTTGGTGAACGAAAAAAACTATTCATGAACACTAAGAAGGAAATCAGAAATGTACTGCAAGAATTGCCAAAAACACGTCAAGTTTGTTATTAAGAGATCCAAATTTTGACTAGAAAAATAGGGGTGCCACCCCCCCTTTAAAAAACAATAGGAGTGGGGGGGTGGAGTATACCTCTTTAAAAAGGGATTATGATGCTCTATTGTTTCGCTTTTGAAAATCAATCCACTTATTTAGAGAATATTCAGCTTTGAAATGCTAACAATAAGTTTTTGAAAATATATAGATTTTAAACAAAAATCTATTGTATTGATCTTAGTATTGAAGACAAATTCCTTTAGAACGATTTGTGGTTTTTGCCATTAGGTGTGTATCAGGTTTCGGCTTATCAAAAGTTTGTGCATTTAGGTGACGTGATTAAAAATGATTTGATAACCTTCAAAATGTATCAGTCGCGGTATACTCAACTGAAGAAACAGTGAAAATGATTCACAAAAACGTATAACATACCAGATGTGGAAAAAACAACTCTAACGAGATAGAAATTGGTTAAGGAGTTCCACAAGGTTCCATTATAGGGCCCAACTCATTCTTTCAATACGTGAATGAGCTCTTGGCAATTTAGATTAGTTTCAACCAAAAATTATAATAATATTGACTGTTATATAGCACTAGATAGAGTAGATACTTGGTTCAATTCAACTCATTATATCTGAATATGACTGAAATGTTTTTTTATATTTTCTCATCCTGTTCAACAGAAGGTTCTAAAACTCCAATCAATCGCTAAAATTACCAGGTTTCAAAGTCCCAAAATTGAATGATCTCACAATATAAGCATCACAAAGAGTATTTATTATTCCTGAAGAGAAAAAACCTTATGCGCGATGTAAGAACACAATCACTTAAGGATATGATGAATTATAATATCAACTTGAAGAAAAACCTCATACATTCAAGTATTTCAGAACCCCAGTTCATTTTATTTGAATGTCATGGCTTAGTTAATAAAATAGAGAGCTGGAAAACATTTTGTTAACTCTAAGTATAAATTATCATTAACAGACCTCAAAGAGATCATGTTTAAAACAGAAGAAAACATACACTATCACAATACTAATGTCAACGGATTTGCTACTTTTGGTCAGGAAAATACACCTTTTTGCACTATAGAGAAGGAAGTGTAGCCACAACTATTGTAACACCCTGTATGTGTGAATAATATTGCATACACCACCACACGTGCAACTAAAATAACCACAGTTTGTCTATAAAAAATGAATAAATTGAACTATTACAGCGACTGGCATAAATTGCCTGCTATTTGAAAAGAAATTTCTCATTTTCTGTACATGAAAATCGGTATAAGTAATCCTGTCTGCATCCCAATAAAATCCCAATAATTGTCAAGAAGCACCGCCTTCTCGGATCTGGCAGGAAATTTGAAACAGAAAAAATTAGCAACAACATTTTTCAGAATGTTATATTTTGAGCAAACAAAAAATTTAAAACCCATTGAAGACACCACGTTTGAGAATTTTCTAATGAAAGATATATTTCTGGTGTCACTATTTGAACGAAGCAACGTAGGACGCACATTAAAAGGTAAGACCTCGTTAATCCTCGACTCGTAACAGTTTCAACTTTTCACGTTTGGCGTTATTGGTTGGCAAAACTCCAATTCCGAGTGAATTGCAAAAGTAAATTTTAAAAACTAACACACCAATTTTTTGAATTTCCCACAAATTCCAAATCAGTGGTGCCAATGGTGCCGATGGTGAAATTTGAAAATCTGCCAGTTGACAGTTTGAATGTGCTGCAATTGAAAAAATATTGTAATCGGTCACCTAAAACATTTAATTTGAATCGATGGATTACTTAATTTTCTCCAAAAGTCAAAATTCAATGAAAACAAGATAAAAATCAATGGTGTGAGAGTCACCAGTCACGAGTTAGTTTACGAGATATTTGTGAATGTATTGCCACAGAAACACTTCTTTCATTCATTCCCCATTTCAAAGTATTTCCTTTTGAATTCATGGGGAGAAATAACTGCAACCAAATTGTGATTTTTTTATTTCGGTCCCCAAATTCTATACCCCCTGTAGATCGAAGAATTTTTAATTGATATTAATTATATCTGAGAATGTTGAGATTTTGCCACCATTATCTGTGAAATCATTATGAAAGATATGTTGCATCTAAAAAGTTGAGAATGAGAATGCATTTGAAGTAGCAAAATGTCATGTCAACTTTTGATCATATATTTTGAATGAACGGAGAAAACATATAGATTTTATTTTCTCATAATTTTCAATTTTAACATGCCATAAGTTACCTTGTATGTGTGTAAAAGCTATTTTCGTCTACTACTGCAGTAGACATTATCAAAGACGAGTAACTGTCGAAGTCGAAGTGCTTTAGTCGAAGAACACTTCGAGCCATAAACCACCTTGTATGTGTGTAAAAGCTATTTTCGTCTACTACTGCAGTAGACATTATCAAAGACGAGTAACTGTCGAAGTCGAAGTGTTCTTCGACTAAAGCACTTCGACCGTTATCCATCGCCTTTGATAATGTATACCGCAGAAACAGACGAAACGCCAGCTTAAAAACCCTGAAAATAGCTTTCACACCAGGTATCTCGGGCCGTGAAAGTTTACATTCGTTAATCACTCAGTGTGTCAAATCTCTGCAACAAAAATTGAAGAAAGGGCAGATTTTCAAATCTAATTTTGTCTTCTCATAAATCACCTTACAGGTATAAAATTCCCCTGGATAATACTTGATGACTGACCGATTTCAAAAGTGTCAATTGGCTGAGTTCAAGGATGTCGATTAACAATTTTCAAGAGTATCTATTTCTATTTTTGAAAACCTCTATCAAATTTGAAAGAACTTTAAATATTGACTATTTGCTATTGTTCATAAAAACAAACATCCTAGCCGATAATTTTGGGATTTCTGAATATGAAGAAACCATTACTTATGAAGAATTTCAAGAAAAACTAATGATGTTTCGCACTTTTTGCCGTCGCTGTAAACATGAAGGGGAGTCGAGTCGAGATTTCGTATAAAACGCCCCAAATATTTTTGTACTCTCAGGAATCCAACAGGCACTCACCAATGCGTGTACCTTCAAAAACCTCCAAAAAGCCTCGACTCGAACTCCCTCTGAGGAATGTATATGGAAATTCGATGTATGATTAAGTATAGTCCGTAAAGCTGCAGGAATGTCGATGAAGGTATGGAGGCAAGGCACCCAGTGAGGTTTTATGCGAGTTACGACCCAGCGTGTAGGCTGTCGTAGGCCTTGACTTTGTCGGGCAAGGCGGCTGCCTCGAGAGGCACTCTGACCATTAGCTCTCGAAGGGTGCTGACAAATGTTATTTTCCTGTAGAATTTTGAACTGAAACAGAAACGATGAGATCGTTTTTGAATATCGTCGTTTTTCATATCAAATTTCATTATAACTAACCTCTTTGAGTAAGTTTTATGAGGAAAATTTTCAAATCAGAAGTAGGGTGGAAGATAATATTAAAAATTATAAACTAGTATGAATCTCGACGAAAAGAGATCTCTAGAAAAAGTAGAGATCTTGGGAAAATTCAAATTTCCAAATATAGTAAAAAATAAAGTGTGGTTCTTCTACAGAGTCGTAAGTTTTTAGCATTAATTAATGACAGAGAAACAAATCTCCTCTTTCCATTCAACGTATAAAAGGAATGAATTATGATTGGGAAAGGGATTAGGAAAAAGATTCGAACTTTCCTTCCAATCTGAAAAACTATCATTACATTAGTCGAAATGTATTAAAATTTCGAGTTAAAAGGCAAAATTTAATATATTTCAAAGTGGAAATTTAACAAAATTTCAAGTTTTTAGTCAAAAATTGACAAAATGCCATGCTCAATGTTGAAATTTACCAAAAATTCAGGGATTCAATTCCGAGTTTGATATGGTACATTATTAAAACTCCCAGGTTGAAGTCTGAATTCAATAAAATTCCAAGGTAAAAGTGGGATTTTGACAAAATTCCAAGTTTCCAGTCCAAATTTAAGAAATCCTCAAGTTCCCAGTCGAAATTTAACCAAAATTCCGAGTTCAAAGTAGGAATAGAAAAAAAAATCAAGATTCAATTCTGAGTTTGATTTCAAAATTTATTAAAATTCCGAGATTGAAATCGAAATTCAAAGTTCAGAATGGGAATTCAACAAAGTTCTAAAATTCAAGCCGGAATTTACCAAAATTTCCAGTTCCCAGTCAGAATTTAACAAAATTCTGAGCTAAAAGTTGGAATTTAACCAAAATTTCAAGATTCAATTCCCAATTTGATGTCAAAATTTATTGAAATTCCTAGGTTACTCGGAATTTATCAAAATTCCAAGATCGAAGTCGAAATTTACCAAACTTTCAAGTTCTCAGTTAGAATTTAATAAAATTATGAGCTCAAAGTTGCAATTTTTCACGATAATCCTAACATTTCAACTTTGATTAATTAAAACAAATCCACCAATCAATCGTGCCAGAGATCTTTCCAACTTACCTGATGAAAGGCTTGGCCATGAACAGCATAGTTTTTATCCAAAGTGTTGGATGCACCATATAAAGATGGCTTAGGTTCTTCCTGAGTTTTCTTCCTACCATTTGATAGCACCTTTTCAACCAACCGAAAGAAGGTAACCTAGTGGCGCCCCCATGAAGATACACCAGCACGTAGTCTTCAGTGACAAGACGCTCCAACGTCCAAAGGACATACCTAAGTATTATAATAGTTTTTTGAATAAAAATTTAGAAATTTTTGGGAGTAATATGAGAACTCATGGATTGAACGGCCAGGATTACAATTAGACAAAACGAAATCCGGGCTAGTATGTCGTGATTGAATTGAACTTGTCGTACAAAACGTTTCGTCTGCTACTGAGGCAAAAAACTTCAATGGTATATCATTCTATAAAAAGTGTTTATTATTGAAGAATATAAAACTATTGATTAAGCTGATCGAAAACTAGGACTCTAAAATAAAATAATTATTTAGTATAAGTATATGAAGAACAATCTGAAGGATTTGAAGATGACTGAAAAGCTTATTTCCGTTATAAAATATTGATTGCTTGATTCGTTTGAAGGACGAAATCGCGGAAAAACGGCCCCATTGAGAAAAAAATGAAGCACTGTTTCATCAAGACCATGTACCGTGTCACAAATCAATGAAAACCATAGCAAAATTGCATTAATTGTTCTTTGAATTGCTTCCTCATCCATCGTATTCCACAGAACTGGCCCCCAGCGACTTTTTCCTATTCTCAGACCTCAAGAGAATGCTCCCTGGAAAAAATTTGGTGCCCATGGAAAGGTAATCACCGAAACTGAAGGCTATTTTGAGGCTAAAGACAAATCGTACTATAAAAATGATAGATCTTGTCTTGAGAGAATAGACAGGGATGATAACAGGAAAAATAAAATACTTGAATAATGAAATCCCTATCTGGACTGTTACCAGAATGAAGGTAATGAAGGAGAAGAAAGGAAATTGAACACGTAACACATACTTACAAAAACAAGTTATCCATCACGTAATCATAGTCCACCCTGGATCTGTCTGGCAAGTAGCAGGCCGAGAATAGCACAATGGCGGTGTGCCCTCCCGCTCTGAGGTACCCCCCATGACTGAGCACGCGTTTGTAGGGTTCAATGACTCGCATATCGATTGTGCGTTGTTCGCCCCCTGGTAGCACCATCCGTTGCCAGTAACGCGCGTGACAGCGCTCGTCTGCAGCACTGAGGGGTTCGATGGGTTCGGGAGTGGTAGTTTCTACAAAAAGTTCATTATAATAATAATAATATATCTTTATTTCTGAAGAATAATCGCAAAAAAGATACAAAAACATAAATAACATCACCAGTAAGATAGATTATGTCAGACATTATGACTGTATTCAGAAATAGGGTTCTATATTCAGTAGGATCTTATGAATTCACCAAGTTTATTCATTTGTTTGATGCTGGTAGGGAGTTTGTTGAACATTTTTATGCTTTGATAGAACGGGCTCCTTTCTGTAACAGTTAGTCTACGTTTTGGGTATACATAGTCAACATTTCTTACTGTTATATACATTTTGTGGTAGAATATTATCAAAAAGATGTTTTTTTCTAAAAAAGAATAACAAGAGTTCCTGTATATAGACTCCTATAAGTGCGAGTATTTTAAGACTACTGAATTTGCCTCTACATGATTCTCTCGAGTTTTTGACCAGTAGTTCTTGCCACATTGTCATACGGTCAATAACCAGTATTATCTTAAAGTTGTTTGCCGCGTGCGAGAAGCAATATGAAAAAAATAACACCTTAATAATGCCTCAGCCAACGTATTCACTAGATTTGGCCCTCTGCGACTTTTTTCTGTTCCCAAGATTGAAGAGACCAATGAAACGGTGGCTTTTTATGACAATTGAGGAAATAAACCAAATCTCTGAGAGATCTCAAGGACATACCAAAAAAATGCACATCAGAACTGATTCAAAGATTTATATTAAGAATTATATTATATCTGAGGAGCACTATTTTGGGGGGACAAAATAGAAATTGATAAATGAATAAATATGTTTTGAGAAATATGAAAATTCACCCTATTTTTTTAACACATAACAGTGTATATACAGGGTGTAACTGATTAAATGTAAAACATTTAAGGAGGTGATCCCTCATAGAAAAAAAGATAGGATCTTTCACGTAAAGAAACTTCATTGGAGCATCCCTCGTTAAGATATAGCCCCTTAAAGGGGGTACATAAAATTTGTATAATTTTTTTGACAAGCACTGAAAAAGTTACAATATTGAAATTAACCTAACGTTTTGTACTACCAAAAGACACTTAGTAAGTAATTTATTTGGTTTACCCTATGGTTGTAAGGGGTGGAAAACGCAACCCCTAAAATTTATTTCCAATGTAACTTTTTGTCTTATTATTTGTTTACCATTTAAAAATGTATTTCCGATAGCCTGTTTCATTCTAAACAAGAAATGTCTCTTGGGTTTTTCCCCAAAATAAACTAGTTTGCTGTTAAAATTTATTTTACGAAGAACTACAGAGATACATCGTCATAAATGCGAAAATATGAAACTAATCTATATAGTAGGTCGCTATTAGCGATAGTGACAATTAAATTGGTATGACTTTTTTAGTGCTTGTGAAATAAATTGTTATACAAATTTTATGTACCCCCCTTTAAGGGGCTGTATCTCCAATGAAATTTCTTTATATGAAAGATCCTATATCTTTTTTTCGATGAGGAATCACCTCCTTAAATGTTTTACACTTATTTAGTTATACCTTGTATAAATAAATAAATACGGACACCTATTTTTCAACTGGCTGTTAAATTACACCGACAGTGAATAGTGGTAATTTCTTATAACATACAATATTTTTTACTTCCTCGATGTTGATAAGAAATTATATTCTACCTTTCAAAGAGAACTGCATTGCTGCTGAACTTTCACAACAAAATGCGGTGCCTTCACATAAATTTTATCATAGAAGACAGCGCCAGGAAATGGTTGTTATCATGATGAGTCACTATAAAATGATTGCTTGTTGTAACTTCATCTTATCAATAAAACATAAAAAGTACTTTGAAGTGAAAGTCAGTAAATAATTACGTTTCAAATGGTTTGTAATTACCTGGAGTGATTCCACTAATTACTGGTTAATAATTAAATGTGTAAGCAAGCACATTGGATTTTGCAATTCAAGAGACGCATAATTTGTGGTAAAAAAATTTCTTATCATAAAAGTTAGTTAATGAACGGCTACAGAGAATCATTGAAAATGGATGTTTAAAAGAGGTAACCCAATAATTTAACAAACAGAAATTGGGGAGACCTCAATGAAATATTATGATATTGGGTAATTTGAAATTTGTCAACAATATAAAAATTATGAATGCCAGGGTTTCACTAGTAGATAATAGAAAAAGTAAGTACAATCAAAGGTGTGTTTTAGATCAAAATTGTTTCACACATGTACGGAAATAATACTTACTAGTCATGCAGCAATTAATTGTTCAAGGTTGTGTACCTTAGCCTACAAATATTCTAGAAACGTTTCAATCCATTTTGAAATATCAAAAGAGAGATGACTGAGCAGAAAAGGAGTGATAAAGAACTCACCATCTTCAAGTTTGTCTTCAAAACTTTCCAACTCTCCATTAAATACATTTTCGGATTTCAAACTGTCGGAATTTGTATCCAAAGAAGAAACATCACTGTCTTCACTATCCTGAGTCGGCACAACCTTAATTTTCCTTAGTTTGTTACTCTTTTTACTATGTGCGAGGAAATTCAGGTTACCTACAAAAAAAAAAACTATAATTTTGATCGTTCAAACTATTATAATAAGCCTCTAGTTATTCTATTAATAAAAACAATCTCACCTTCTTTTTCATTCATGGTGAGTGAAACGTTTTGCAGGTTGGAGCTCAGATGTGCTTCATAGATAGACTTATCATTCTCATTATCGCTTAAAGTATCATGAGATACCTCGACGGGCAGATCGAACTGTATAGACTTTTTTAAAGCCGACGGACTGCTGGGAAAATCTAAAATAAAAGATGCATAAAAATTCGTTATAATAGGCATTCAAGATCAAGTTCATTTCTAATGCTTTACAGAATTCATATACGGTTTTAGTGTACCTTAAAGCTCTAGGCCTCTAGGCATTATATTATAAATTACATTAACTTTTGTTTGTTGAAACGAATGTTTGTCCTATCGGTTACTCACCTGGTAATGATTCGTCGTAATCCCCTAGGTGTAGATCCAACGCCTCAGTCATGGAACTGTGTGCATCCGGAACGAAATGTTTCTCATAGCTGGTGTACCTCTTGATGTGTTTCGGTATCACGTCTGGAAAATCAGGAGATATGGACGAAGTGGGGGAGTACATCAACGGATGAGAGTTGGTAGCGTTTTTGACTAGTGAAGTACCCTTATTTGGTAAAATGGTGTTTTCATCGTCGGCATCGTATTCTACGTTGGGGTTGGAGGGCATCAAATGACTAGTGCTTGTGTTATTTGGACTAGATTGGTCAGAGTTTTCAGATATGTCCATTTTTTCTGGTTCACTGAAATTAGGAAAAGTTAATACTTCGTTCTGCATTGGCGTCATCAGGACGTACCTCATAATGATAACTGTGCAAGTTTTGCTGTGGATATTTAATGAGAAGTGGGTGACACAATTCCAATGTTTTGATATGAAGTCAATGAAATTTCTTCTTCTTTTCGATTCAATGGCCTCGGCAACTAAGGCTGTACGGCCAGTTTGTAACGAACATTGTTGTTAAAAAGCCAAATGTGGCTACACTCAAGTGGTTCTGGAGCGGGATCATCCTCAATTGGGTTAAATATTTTGCAATGATAATTGACAGATCTGTCAGTGCCTGACATATTCAAAATGTTCTGTAACATTGCCAATAATACCGACAGGAATTCAATTTTGGCTACCAGTGTTTACAAGTTCAAGCTGCCAGATTTGCGGTATTCGAAAGTATCTTTGTCGTAAGGTTGCGGTGGAAAACTCTAGGAAAACATAACGACATTCTGTATTGGAATTTCTACAAAATGTTACACTTATTAGTTCAAAAGTTCTTCCAAAATATCTGTAGTGAAAATATTGTTGGTGGAAATACGTTATTTGGAAGATAGAGATCCTTTGGTCACATACAACTTTGTGAACAAACGGACATATCTTGAATCTGGTATGTCCAATGACCGAATGGATGAATGGAGTTGTGTGTAGTGTTGAATGGTAAGTTAGTTTGGTTTCAACAACCATCGTTATAATGTTGAGGAGCTGGATATATCTTCTGAAAATTTTTGAGATGTATCAATTCCTTTTTCGAGGTATAGTTTTCCAGAACTATGCTAGGTTTAGATGTTTGGGGAGAATGTGCGTGAAAACATTTTCTGGTACATAATGTATTAGATGTTATAGTCATTATTATCTGACTTTAATATTTTGGAAATATTTTACTGTCATGAAAATATAATTAATGCATTCCGGGCCAAGAAAATGCGGTGATTGCAGTTTCAAAGAAATTATACTCGTTTTGTTAAGGAGTTTTAGGAACAAATTTGTGAAATTTACGTGTTATGTTCTGTTTTATTCAAAATTTACATTACTATGTTTATTCAGAATGTATAACATCGATGGTTTACTGCGCCGAAGGTTAGCAAAGATAATAAAAAAAAAGAAGAAGAAGTATAACACCAACAACGCAGCTCTCGAGTTTTCCAAACACAGGAGCAAAGTTACAACTTTCGCGATACCCAAAACTAACACATTTACCACGACTTTGAGTTACCAATAACATTAGTCTCTTGAAAATTTCAATTTGTGTTTTGAGATTTAGTTAAGATGGACAGCTCAAGGATTTCAGTTCCTTTTTAGTGAGGGCTTATACAAATTATTATTCATTTGAACAAAAGTTGACCAATGGATTCTCATAAATATATTTATCAAACTATATTGAATAAAATATCAGAACATTACAACAATTGAATAAAGATTATTTACGAACATTCAGAATATGTTTTGAACACAATTTGATTGTTAAACAAACTGACAATTTTTTCTTATGCTACGGAATGATTGGAAAACTTGAACAAACATTTCTATTTTTTCTTTTTTTGCTGCTTCTGCCTCCTTTTCTCTTCTTTTCGCCTCTCCCTCTCCACTAAAGAATTGTAGAGTTTGTAGCCGAAAAATACTGCAAAGAATAATAATATAACAAATACTAATTTTGTTGATCGATTCCTGCAAGAGATCATAACCTTCAGTGTTCAATAAATAAAGAAAGGTTTCTCAAACTTTTGCGGGCTTTATGACTTGAAAAAAATCTCACTGGAAATAGAGGTTTGGAATGAAGTGTTAATTATTTCTGAGAATCTGCCGTGATAATTAAAAAAGTACTACCCCCATTCGAAATATTATCAGGTCCGTAATAAAAAACACGCAATTATTCTGACCATCATCAAATTGACAATTGACATTTCTCAAAATATCAAAAAAGTCAATAGTACAAGTAGTTCACATGCAACAGTTATGTATCTCTGTAGTTGTTCGTAAAATAATTTTTGCTGCGAACTGGTTTATTTTGGGTAAAAAACCTAAGAGGCATTTTTGTTTAGAATGAAACAGGCCATCGAAAATAAATTTTTAAATGGTAAAGAAATAATAAGACAAAAAGTTACAATGGAAATAAATTTTAGGGGTTGCGTTTTCCACCCTTTACAACCTTGGGGTAAACCAAATAAATTATTGGCTAAGTGTCTTTTTGGTAGTACAAAACGTCAGGTTAATTTCAATATTGTAGCTTTTTCAGTGCTTGTGAAAAAAATTGTTATACAAATTTTATGTACCCCCTTTAAGGGGCTGTATCTTAACAAGGTATGCTCCAACGAAATTTCTTTATATGAAAGATCCTATCTTTTTTTCGATGAGGAATCACCTCCTCAAATATTTTACACTTATTTAGTTACACCCTGTATGTAGGGATTATGAAAATAGTTAACATTAACCTAAAATAACTTAAATTGTATTGAAAAACAACAATTTTCAAATAATAAAAAAAATTCAAAATAAAAAGATAGTAAACTGTAAAAAAAGAATTGTTGCCACATCAAGTCAAATATAAAATAACTAGAAAAACATATTTCTATTCAAGCAAATCAGTTTTCAACATATTCTTATTTCAATCTCGATTTACTTTTTTTATTTCTAGGGCAACATAATTGTAGATGGCAATTCTGTAGTGATGTATTGACTTTTTTCCTAAATAAAATTCAACATTTTTCATATACAATAATTTACTCTATCCAGGGCCGGATTTGGAAGTCTGGAGGCCCTAGGACAACGAAGATTTGGATGCCACTAATTATTTATTATTTTGCAAATAAAAGGAATTATTTTTTCTGTCAATAAGACTAAAGCAGCTGGCATGAAACATAGTTTTCACAATGCTTTATTTTAGATAAATTTTATTTTAAGTAGAGTCATTAGAGCCGTAGCGAAAAGAAAAACCAGGGGGGAAGGGAATCCAAATTTTCCTAACCCCACCAGCAAAATTTCCCAACTTTCGAAAAAATGAAAGCCGAGGGATTAGTTACTACTAAAATATATCAATTTTCTTACTTAGCTATCCAAAGATTGGCTGAACGCTTATGCCCGTTAGGGTATGCACAAACAAAAATTAATTTTGGTAATTATAAAAATAATGAGGGGAATCATTTTACTTTGGACCAAGGTTCTTGGTCTTTCACCATATCCACCATGTATAGGAATATTCAATACAAATGAAAGGAACCAACACTTAATTGTCACTTCAAAATTTGTGGACTGTTCTCTTACTTGGGGGAAATTAAATTTTTTTGGAGTTTTCAAACAACTCAGAATTTCAAAGTATGGGATCTCCAACCTTCTCCTGGTGCTTTCCCTTTTCTTATTACCTCTCCCTTTCATTTCTCTCATTTTTATATTTTTAATTTATATTCATTTTTTTACTATTATTTTTTTCTATCTTCACGGCCCAAAATTTCCCAACGAAAAAGCAGGGGGAGGTTCCCCCCCATGGCGACGGCCTTGAGCGTCATATATGCCTTGCGACGAAATTTAAACAGGTCCATTAAAATTTGGGAGTATCATTGAAAGTTCATTAATTTTTGACCCTGTAAGGTAACTTCATGAAATGACTAAGAAGTTTAAAATAAATTTACGCTTAATTAAACGAAAAGTTCAAATAGTTTTGAAAACAAAAATTGTTTTTTTTAACTAAACTATTTTCTTAACGTTGATGTGCAATACTTCAACAATCTGGAACCTCGGGTGTACATGAACTTATTGCAAATACATTTTCGTCGTTAGAACAAAAACACTATCTCCCGACGCGCATTTCGCTAACCAAGTTAGCATAATCAGATGATTCAGAATTAATCCTCTTTCTATCTACCTAATGACAGCACGAAACAAAAATGCGACCTGAACCTTCAAAAAGACTCATTTCGTGAAACAAAATCAATGCAATTGACATGTTTTTGTCATCAAGCCTGTCTCGTCGGTTTGTCAGGCCGCTTGATTTTTCTCGCGCGATAGTTTTAATTTTGCTTAATGATGAGTATGAGTTGTATTTTACTGTATTCCCTAAACTTTACATTGTCAATATGACACTATTTACAGACAACGCAGTATATGTTTGATTGATTGATTTGCCGAGATAGCAATACTGAGATCAGCTAAAAAATGGTCTCTATAGACTCGAATTTGAGTATCCCCATATAAGATAAAATCTCTATCGCATTCTCTTACCTATAACAAGGAAAACCAACGATATCATCCCGATCAACAACAAAATCTCCGCCCCGGTACCACCACCTTGCGCAGCTGGGGGTACAATCTCCTCGGCCATCCTGCCTGCGGCTCCTCTAAGGATGCTCTGCCTCAATTCCTCCTTGTTTTCCTCGCTGAGGCCGGAGAGTTTTTCGACGGCAGCCAGAAGTTCTTCCGGCGTGGGAATTTTCCCGTCGGGGAAGCCGAAATCTTTCGGGGGCACCACGTCGTCGGACATAGTTCGATAAAGTGAGTTCCACGTATGTGGTATATTGCTGGCGTTCGGGTACTGCTGTTACGTAAGGCAATTGGCTCGTTAGTTTATCGGCACGTATGGGAAGTACCCATAGGCGTAGGAGGGGTTTTATTGGCGAATCGAACAGCTACCAGAGAATCCAGTAACACTGAGATTTTCACGAAACAGTTCACGAAACGCCCCACACGTTCATAATACTACAGTCAGTAAGAACAGTATTATCAAAGAACTCATCTAGCGCTAAGAACACTTTCGTAGCAAAAAATATCAGCGAGTTTTCTTGAATTCTGATGAGCAGTTAGTATTTCTCAAAGCCTGTGGCAATTTGTTAGATAGTTTTGTTCCCCTGTACACATTCGAATATTTCACTAGGGATGAAGCTAGTATAAGCAGCTCAAGCTGATATGACTGTTTTGTAAAATAGCAGTTTGTGATAGGTATGAACATTTAATATTTTATTGATTACTATAACAAGTAATATTATTCCCGTGGGTTGGGCTACTTATCGGGTGCGTCCCCAGGTGACGGATAGGGTAACGGCCAGGGGACTGGAGGCTCTGCCCGGGAGGCCAATCTGGCCTTACGGAAGGTGTAAGGAATCGTGCCAACAGCTGAATGGCCGCAGGGTGATATGCGGTTACGAACGATCCCCTTGGTGAACTGGGCGAAACCTCATTGTTATCAACCTACCTCTGGTAATGCGTGGCTGTGCCAGAGAGAGAGGCCAAGGCGTACGCGCATTTGCGGCGCCGAGGCCACAAGGAAAAAGAGAGCGAAGAAAGCAGGAGTGGCAGCAACTATAAGTACACTCTCCTCCTCCCTCACTCCACCTCCAACAGCAAGGGCACTTCTTGCGGCGGGCGCCAAGAGCTCCGCCTAGACTAAAGGCAAGGAACCGGCTGCCCCTGCGGGAAAGCTCCCTCGCTTGTACACCTCCACGGAGGGAACCCCAAGGTTGAAGAAGCCGCGCAACAACAGTAATGTCGCTGCACCTTCCAAAGCCTTCGCGAAGCCACCGTGAGACACCTCAAGGTTGCCAAATAGAGTGTGTGTTCGGGGAGTCTACACATGCCAATATAAAGGAGATGTCTCCTAGTGACCTGTCCACCTTCCTGGAAAGGACAGGATGGACGATGACCTACGAGGACAACTCCTCGGGAGGATGTACAATGGGTCACATGTGGCCTAAGTGATGTGGGTCTACACTCACCCTCCCCACTCTACAGATACAGAAGTAATATTATTCAACTTGGCATACAGATCATTTACTGTTCTCGAGTTTATTTGTCGTGGTTTGCAACTGCGGCAGATATTATCGAAGGCGATACGACAAAAGCCGAAGTGAAATGTCGTGTTCGCATTTATGGTGGGACAGAACGTCGGACGCTCGCTTGCTTTCGGTCCCACTCTTCATGAATTATTGGGAGAATATTGTGTTCTGAAGTGACGGTATCCATGTTTTGTTGACATTCAAACTCTGTTCCTAACGGTTGAGATTATTTTCAAGTATGGCCTCCCCATCTAGCCGCAGATGAAATGAAAACTCTGATTTCATCTACAACTAGAATATATTCTTTATATTTGGTCGTTGAGGCAACTTCTTTTATGATCCATCAAACGTGTTATGTTTCTTTTCGTAATTCCGATATAGAAAGAGCCAGAACTACAAGGTATTCAGTACATGTATCCCTGTACCTGAAATGATTTTCTATTATCTTGGTGATCTTTAAAATGGCTCAGTTTGGGTATCGCATGAAGATAGATAGGTAGATCCCTCCAACCATTACCGCATCGTCTTTTATAGCATCTATCGCAGTTGCAGATGAAACTTTATACCCAAAAACCTGCAGACTACAGCTAATTAACCCGAAAACAGGAAATAATATGTTAGTCACCGACACTGAAAGCCTACACACCATAAACTTGGCTAGGTTTTCGATAACGAGCTACAATGAGTTGGAACCCGTCCAGCAGAAGGCCCGTATTAAAGCTGCACAAATCATTTATTTCCTGCGGTTATATAAAGACGATATTCAGTACAACTGACGGCCAAGTGACTATATCATTTTCCTGCCACCGGTCGTTTACTTTCCTTGGGATTTGAAAAGCCCGGTCCAGATCACTAAGCCTAAGGATTTAGTGGGGAATGAGAAAAAACACCAGCGTGGTTCAAACAGAACTGACTGGTATCTCAATCGCCACAAAAGAAATAACTAGGAAAGGAATATCTGGCGAAAACATAACAATCTGCACCAATAGCAGACAAGCCCTAATTAGCCTTGAACAGACAAATTGTTACCTCAGGGCTAGTACTAGAGTGCCACCAAGATTTAGCCAAAGCCTCGGTAGATAATAACATTATCCCGAGGTGGATTACAGCGCACGACAGGAGTAAAGTGTGCGACAGTTGTCAGAATGTCTACTACAAACGTACCGCCATTTATGTATACTGTGTCGTTCATATCAATCAGATTATCAACATAACCTGTAACGTACTAGTTGTGTGGATTTCTTCAAGTGAAAATGAATAAAAATAGTTCTGGTTTTTTAGTCAGCATTGTGTCTTTCAGACTCAAAAACAGATGTATGGACAACTTTACTCAGTGTCTCGTGTTTTGTGTTCAAAATATTGAAGTTTGATTATTGAAATTAATTTTTGACAACTTTTTGGAATCACAAATATGAATTGACGGTGGATCACCATGCACCCATTAATGTGAGAAGTATTCTGTGGATCGAATTAAATCAGTGAATTAAATCACAGAATAAAATTATTATTAGAAATACCTTCATGAAAATTGACAGGTTGTTACATTTAGACGGCACCTACTTCAGAGTACTAATTCGTTAACACATTGAGAACTCATTGAAAAGCTAACTTTTTTATTAGTTGTTTTGCACAAGATAAAATTTGTAGAATATAACAGATAACGAACTATGATTTTATTCAGGTTGAAACGGATTTTTATTCAGGAATTGTGAGAAAAGTCTTCCTCAAAGTGGAAAAATCGAGAGAAATCTGACGCAGCATTAACTACTCTAAAAAGTAGATGTTTTGCAACTTTTGAATGCTTTCAAATTTAGTAAATTTCTTTGGTACGGTATATGAAAGATGATAAGCCATTAAAAAAGTTACAAAGAGTTTAAAAAATCTAATGAATACATTTTCATAAACTACTGAGTAATTAAATTAAAGCAAACCCTTTTCCTTTTATTTCACCGCCGCCTATGTGATCGGGATAGTCATCACAAAGTACTTTGTTGATATGTTATCAGTTACACATTGAATATATTTTGAATATTATTGAAGTTTATTTAGTTTTACAAAGTATTTTGATGTATACATCATAATATAATAAATAATAAACAATTTACAACATAATCAGTAACACAAAGTTGCATTTAGTGGTACCTTGGAATTGATATATTTTCAGAACAAATTAACATTGAGAATGTTTATATCAATCTGCACTTACAGACATTGATTTTTTAGTATTGTCACTGCAATGAATACAATAAATGAAATTATTGTCAATATCTCCTATATGCAAGTAAAATTTTGAAATAGATAGTATACAAGGTGCAACAAAACAATTTTGGAACAAAACTTTTTGGCTTTCTATTTTTTCATCATATAAGACAAAAAAAAAAAAAAAAAA
>WOGO01000068.1:0-17984 GCA_015342085.1 Leptinotarsa defecta
CAACTTAGATATACAAAATAACAATATACGGTCAAGAAATGTATGCCGGTTGGATTATAATAAATTTAAATATTGCCTTTTTTAAACATTCTCTATAAAAAGGTTATTTTAATTTTTGTAGAAATCACCAATTTAAAAAAAAAACATCCATCAATTTATTCTTATTCTCTTTACAATTTTCAATAGGAAAATTTTCTTATTCTCTTCTTACGTAGGAATCTAATTTTTTAAAGTCACAGTAGACGTAAAGCACTATTGGTGAAAAGCTGAGAGAGACCTTGGTATGTATATTATAAACAAAAGAATTATCTCATTTTAATTCGGGAAAAAATATATTTTTTTAAAATCTTATTTCAAAAGTCTTCTGACTTTTCAGGGGTTGTTCTCCATGATTAAAAGAAAGGTTTGCTGCAAAATTATATACGTTCCAATTTCTTCAAGAAATGTGCAGTTTGCAATTTAAAAGAGAAAGTAACTATTATTAAAACAATTGTGGAGGAAAATGCATATCAGGAAGAGTTTATAAATAGAGCTCTCAAAGAAATTGGTGAAAACAGTAATCCTCATATATAGATTCCACAAACATAACCAACCCAACAATAACACACGTATCTGCCAACTAACGTCATACCAGATGTTCCCGGTTTGTCTGAAAAATTGAGACAAATCGATTAAAGATATGATGTAAGAATACCTTTTAGAACTACTAACATATTGAAATCTCTTTTGACACAAACTAATTCCGAAAACACGGTTAAAAAAACGAAAAAGCGTATTTATGATATACCTTGTTCTTATGGATGAGGTTATGTAGGTGATATCAAGATACCTAGATGTAGGAAAAAATGAACATTGAGAATATATAGAGAGAAGACAGATAACAGAATCGGGGATAGGAACGCATACATCGAAATCAAGTGGTGATCACGCAATAAAACGGCAAGCAACAAAAATTGTCATCAAGGAATATCATAAACAAATGAAAAAACTCAAAGAATCCGTTACTTGAAATACACTTATTACCTGCTAAAGAAATGTATTTCAAATAGCTAGGTTTGAATAGATCGTACTAAATTCTTAGAAAACATCCTGTATGGGTATTCATAAACACTATCGAATATGACATCTGGATATTTAAATATTTTGACATGTGTTAAGGGAAAATAGCTGTTCGCAGTTGAGGCGTTGTTCACAGGTCATTTTTTGTGTTTTGTACTTTTTCATTGATTGTTAAATTTGTAGTCAAATTCGTCAATACAACTAGTTACTGACTGCTTGGACTCTACAGTGATTTATATTACGCAGTAACTTTTCGGATGAATTTTTCAGTTAGCCCTTTTTTACACTTTGGCAGATTCTCTACTGATTCAGCTTTGTTTAATTTTTAGATTGTGGAAGATTATACACCCAAAAACAGCAAGAATCAAAATTCGAACCACATTAAACTTCTGATTGAAATATGATTTAACAGAGCATACCGCCTGAATCTGGTCTGAATAATTGTCTGGGAATTTTTGAACCTCATAACTTACTGTTTCAGTGGCATTCTTGCAACTGGTAGGTAAGTATTTTACATTTATTTTTCTTGGATAAAACTGGTAAACAGGTGATTTGGACAGGCTGTTTTTTCTGTACTGGAAAAATTTGAAGTTGCACGGAACATTTCAGATCATATCACTGGATATTGTGAACAGTCTCTCCGCCGCGTCTTTTTGTTTAAATACAGTGATCTCAAAAATTATCAAACGGATTTTCATATGGTTTTTACTTTAGCAATAAACGAAGTGATTTAAAAGAAATGTTGATGTGCATAATCCATTAATCTGGTTGAAATATCATGATCATACTGTCCGCGAGAAGTCGGGGCGGCTTCGCTACCCATCCGAAGCCGAGGAACTTCCACCAAAAACGCTGCCTATCCTTTTCTATCTCGGTAGGTAGTGTTAATAACTGCCCGAGCCACCTACGAAACATCATGACTATTTGCAGTCCGTCAGCCATGTAATGGTGAAATGACGCAGTGATAGTGTGTCCGAACTCATGATTTTGACGCTACCAGACATTTTTCTCGAGAGGATTTTCCTAGTTGAAGTATGATTCTGCGAAGTTACGTGCTTCTCTTATATATTTACATAGAAATCTGCAGTGGCATAAGTCTATCTTTCAAGACTGGCATCCATTCAAACGTTAGAAAAATGGTCACATGTGATGTGGTGGTACAAGCTATTTAGAGGGATTAAATATTGATCTTTAATGAATTTAACAATCTGTACTGACAGCAGACAAGCTCTATTAGCCTTGAACAGACAATTTATTACCTCAGGGTTAGTACTAGAGTGCCACCAAGATTTAGCCAGGAGTAAAGGTAATCGCATTGCCGACTCTTTAGCCAAGGAAGCGGCTGGACTAAAAATTTTAGGATCCAGTGGCACCTACGGCCTGATAACTTCGACAATTGCGAAACACCCATGCTCAATCCCTAAAGAGATGGGATGGAATCAAAGGATGCAATCTTGGCAGGATCACCCTGGGCGACCTTGGGAAGCTGGCGCCGAAGAAATATCTGGCGATGATCAAGAAACATCTACGCTTAACAGTAGAATTTCTGACTGGTCACTGTCAACTAAGGAAACACCTCCATAATATGGGACCAGTGGACACACCAGTATGCAGGATGTATGAACAAGAAGATGAGACTGTCAGGCATGTCCTATGCGAGTGCCCAGAGTTATCGTCAATAGGAGAGTGTGTGTCACATGTGGGTCACATGTGGCATAAGTGCTGTGGGCTTACACTCACCCTCCCTACTCTACAGATACAGATTGATCTTTAATTAAATACTCTACGTTCGCTTAAGCATTTAATGCACATTTTAATCGCTTCGGACACTATACAATTCAAATATCGAACGACGAAATGATTTAAAGCGGTCTCACATATCGATGCGACATTCGTGATGACGAAAGGCTGCAGTTGCTTTGGGTTTGTTTTATTTAGTGAACTAATACGGTGATTGATACCGTACTTACTGTTATTTTTAGTTATAAGTTGATGCGACACTATGACAGAAAAAATGTGGAGCGAAGCGCTGTAGTCAGCTAGTTAGCTCTATAATGAACTGAATAATTGATATACCGAAAATCGACAAACCATTACAAAATGCACCACTGAAGAATTTTGTAACAGCAACGATTTTTTTGGTTTCCCCACTTCGCAGCAAGTTATTAAATAGTCATAATGGAAACATTGGCAATAATTTGTTTCGTTGCGTTGAAAATAATTATCTAACATGGAATTAGTAATGAAGTAACAAACAACTTCAGCAAACATTATCAGGTGAGCTAGTTAGACGGCGCCAGCATTAATTTTTTTATTTGCGCGCATACTATTCAAATTTAGAGCAAAGTGCTATCTATACAGGATAATGTCTGCAGCTTATTTGTTTATGCATAATAGTTTGCGACGAATATAACATATAAACCTACCATTGGAACTATATTCTCTGAAAAAAGTTAAAGCACGGATTACATCAAACGATCGAAAGTATGTTGTTTTGACTCAAAAAATGAAACCTTTTCAAGCAGAACCAATTGTCCATTATGACATTTTCGATGTTTAATGAATGCAATAGGAGCCATTCTGATATTACTGAATTTGTTAGATGAAGTCAATTCGATTTTAGTGTAATCGCAAGGTTGTGGGGTCAGGAAATATTTATATCAAAATGAGTTAGTTGTATTGGTTCAAATCGTTTCATTCGTGATAAATTAGTTTTGCAACATTTCTCACAAGTTTCTACGTCATGTTTATAAATAAAATTTAATAACATACTCTTGGCCTGATAATCTCGTTGTGTCTTTCAGTAATAAAAAACACATTAAATTAATCCGTTTCTTTCCTTGCGAACTATGTAGGTTCTCGAAAATTTGTCCTGAGAACTGACCTTAATTTTTTTCGAAACAAGAGAAAATACTGATGTTGATTTTTTCAAAGCAGACAATATTTAAAAGAGAAACAATTCTACATCTCGAATTATATGAACAATATTTCATAAATGATTGGTAGTTTTGTTCCATTTCTATTTTTTTTTCTTACAATTTATTAGAATTATTTTTTTATTATGTTTTCACTTATTCAAAGTTATTGAATTTTATAAGTGTTTTTGTCCAGAATTACACGAATGAAATATTTTTATATTATCAACAATCATTTCTCACGTTTTTGAAAATTACTCAGCTGTAAAATGAGTCGACCCAGTGGGACCGCTTATGATCATCACGGAAATAGCCGAATGAGTCCGATATGTTTTTTTCGTGACATTCAAATGAATTCAGGATGAATCATCATCAGGATGAAACCATTTCGACTTTTTGCCCCAAGATGAACGATCAATTTTACGAAAATAATGTTTTTCAATATGAATAGAAGGTTCATCATAATTGAAATTATTGTCTAAATGAAAATTACCAGTAGTTGACATAGTTAATGATGGCGAAAACATAGATAAAAATATTTAGTCAATAGCAAAAGGGCTTCATAAGAACTATCTAAGGGTCGTATACGATATAATCTTCTTGATCGAAACCACAACATTATTTTTTCCACCAATGAATTATTAACGAATAAAAAATAAGTTATTTTCTAGGTGTTTCTCAATCTGATAATTTTTTATAAAGAGAAAGAGCATGAACAATAAACTACTGAAAACATTTCGAGTGATGAGAGCAAAGTACAAAGTACAAAAGTACAACTCAAGGTAAAAAGGAATGACATATATTGAACTATAAATTTGTATAAATCTTACTTTTGATGTTTCATAAGTTGGCTCAGGAGTATTTAATTCCTCCTAAAGTTAAAAGATATCAGTGGAAAAAGTTCAACAAATTCGATTTTTTTACAATATTGAAAATGTTTTTCTCAAAAGTATGTAGATCATGCACGGAAAGTTTTTTCAGGTACAAATCGGAGAAACATTTATATACGAATGAACAACCGATTATAAACATTCAATTATTTATTGAATAGAACTGGCGAATACCTGATGATAATCTATATTAAAACTAATTGATACAGTTTATTTTATGATTTTCACTACAAAAGGGTTTTACAAAAACCATTTATAGTGAAAATCATACAATCAACTGTATTAATTAGTTTTAACATTTAATTACACGAAAATAATTGGTTTTATTCAGTTTGTAAGTCAAATATTCATAATGAAATTGCAACATACATAGAAACGCTATACAACGTAATATAAAAAAATTACAAAGAATTATTTCAATCTCTAGGTGGGCTTCCAGAAGTTTCGGATAAAAACATTAGATTTCAAAAATTCATCAGAGCACCTTCTTGTATGACTTTGAAAGATAATTCACTAAATCTTATTTGCAAGAATCAGGACAGTTCTTAAAAACCATTCACACAACCAGTTACTTCAATCTCAGCCTTGTTCAGTTCTTTGAAATTAGTATTTTTGTTATCATACACGGTGTTTGGTACGATTATTTTTCTTACTGAAAAAAACTACGATAATTTCCTTAACATAGCCTAAAAATACCTGTAAGCGAAACAAAAATTTATTATTTAATTGATTTTGGATCACATTCACGAATAATTTCCATTTGATAGAATGGAAAAGTAGTTTATCATACTGTACCGAAAATCAATTAAGTCTGAGTGACCTAATTATGAAACAATGATAAAATTGTTATTTTGAATATGCGCTTCTGATAAGTAAGAGAAATAACTAATTTGGAAAGGATCGTCGCCGCCAGGTGATAAATTTAGACATTAGGTCATTATTTGCTATCGAATCCAGTCAAAACACTGGCGCCACTAGCCGTCTTTACGATCATTAAAAATTTCTAATAAAAATGTAAGCAATGTTCAATGCCATTTCTATTTCTGTCCCACAATAAATCTGTTTGAACTATTAAAAGATATGTTAAAATGTGTGCAATGTAAATGGCGAAAACACGGAATTGCCATTGGATGGTCCATTATGTTTTCACACCTCCTACCAGGAACTCTTGAATATCAGAAAGGACATCTTTTGTGATATGAGATACGTGAATAAAACAATTATTTATTTTTCCAGGCAGGGACAGAATGAAATACTTTAACAAACTTTGGAAATATAATGTTATTATATGAATTAAAAATGAAGTAAATAATCATTGAAACTTACACTATGATAATCTATTGTTACCACTAGTAGAAACTTTTAAATTACAATAGAAATTGATCATAATTTATAATATAAGTGAATAAACATTTTGATGCTGAGTTCAAAGTTACATTTTCGAAGATATAGTTATTATATAAATATTATTTATAAACTACCTCATTCTCTCTAAAAATGCAAGGAGCAAATATAATAAATATCTTTCATAAATCGATCGAAAACTAGAAGTACAGTCACTTCATCCACTTTTTTCACCGTAACTCACATTTTCTACAATTCAAACATGTTTTAATATGAAATCTCCTTCATAATTTGATGATTAAAAATGTATAAATATTTCATCAGTTTAGATCATATTGAATGGAAGTATGTATTACTTTCAATAGAAAAGATATTCAAAACAGATGTTAAGCCTCTGTTAGTTCTTTTACCAAATAGCAAATTTGTAGAATTTGAGAACACTCAAAATACAACTCAAGACACTAAAACCAATAAAAACATTCGGGACGATTTGAATTTTAGAATTAACAAGGGCAGAAATGAAAGCACCAGTATACAAGATAATGTTTGTTGGATTGAAAGGGTTCGTTAGTGGCAGTGTGAGGCAACACAACATATTTCTAATATATATTCCAAAATTTGTTTTACCCAATCCCATGTAACTCGATGAGTTTTCCAATTTGAATTGACCTTTGCTACCCCCATTATTACAACATGTAAAGGAGGAAGATCCTGGAGCGTCTACAATGCAGCTGTAGTATAGTAAAGTATAGTATTTTATCCAGTTTGATATCAGTGTTACAAATTATATTCAAGTACATTATATAAACAACATAGTATCATTCCTATTTCTAGCAAACTGAGGTCACCTAAGCCCAGCTTCTGTTGTGCCCTTTGGGATGTTAAGTTTTATCAAGACGAATGCGATATAGATACTAGTGCAATCTGTCTAATAAGGTATAGTTTGGTTTCAAAAAATAGATTGAATACAGACATATAATAATTGATATAAATATAGATGATTAAGATATAGAAATTTAGAAATATAGTTTTATATAGGCATAGAGTTATGTATAGATGGTAGTTTCAACTTGAGTAGTCCCCAAAGATATTTCTCAATTTATAATATCGTTTTTTAATGAATAGATTCATTTCTTTGTGGTTATTTTGTGGCTATTGATATGTTTTATGTGTGTAGGTTGGATTGTATAATTTAGGGCCAAGTATGTGACGAATTTTTGGTAGTGAGACAGTCTACAGCGTGATATAATTTTTGTGATCATTTCTGTATTATGCGTGTGATTACTTTTATCAATGGGTTTGCTCAATGTCCATAGTAAAACTTCATGTATATTGTTCTTACGTTAAATAGTCCAGTTTCTTCATTTAGGGACTCAATTGGATTTCTCCTAATAATTATTTTAATTTGAGTGTATGTAATTATATCTGAATTATGTAAGGATAACGTCTCTTCCAAAAACATTTCAGAGTTGATAAATTTTATATATTTATAAATTTAACCGCACATTATACGTGGTCGTTCCAGCGTGAAGCAACACTTTCACAAGAAAACTTTGAATATGTGTTTTACCCTTGCTTTTGGGGATTCAAGTGGTGTAGTTACAATAACCTCCTCAGTAATAAAAAATTGACGGGTCCCCCGTGTTTGTCTGGCACGTTATTCCTGAAAACGGTTTCTTTTTAAGGGGGCGCCAATGTCGCATTGTAGAATATTTCATTGTGCCTTCACCAACCAATAAG
This sequence comes from Leptinotarsa defecta, assembly GCA_015342085.1. Classification (NCBI taxonomy): domain Eukaryota; kingdom Metazoa; phylum Arthropoda; class Insecta; order Coleoptera; family Chrysomelidae; genus Leptinotarsa; species Leptinotarsa defecta. Next base: position 7,949 of record WOGO01000068.1, read on the forward strand.
AAACCGCACCTAACCCAAATAGTATTCGAAAATGCCGCTAGTATATCGTCGATATTTCCTTGCTATAGAAATTCAAAGTTTTTGAATAAAGTTCTTCAGGCAGGAATTGCTTCAACTTATAAATAGTTCGCTGTATTACAAATGTACCTACATAGTATCTACATACGTTTATAGGACCCAAAATTCTATGCTAGAATCTTTATACTTGAAGAAAGTTTCTCATTGATGAACTTCAGTCACTGGTAAGTAAGATGAAAAAGCCACTCCGTTATGTCTGTCTCTTGAATATTCTGGGTTTATGTGTCTGTATAAGGTCATAATAGAAGTACCAGGCTCCCAACTCAACTACTTCAAGTTGTGAACCAGAACTGAAAGTGAAGATACGCATAAACGTGATATCTCATTTACTTCAATCCGCAATGAATTTTTATCGAGCTTGACGTAAATATTCAATCGATCTCCCAATCGGTGGTATCGGTTATCTCGAGAATATCTCCGCTATAAATGAAAATTGCAGGTAGCCTCAATGTCCGTCTCAGGCATATTAGTCGGCAAAATTACAATACAACATTGTAATTACGACTATCTGGGGATGGGAGTGCTGTACAGTGTCGAATATCTGTTGTGGTAATGGCATTACTATAGCGGAGAGATGTGGTCGCTGTGTACGCTGTATAAAAATAGAAATTACGAGTTCACTGCTGGCTGGCGCCAAGATTACGACCAACCGTGCCGTCGGCCGGTTACATCACGTATACTCGAAATGTTTGTACCGACATCGAGGTTATGTGCAGAGGAGAAAACACGCGGGCCGAAAAAATTCCTGACGTTTTCGTATGGATCGTTTTGTTTATGCATATGACCATACCGGGGAAACGAATCAAGAAGGCGCACACGTCATTATTTTGTGCATCAGATATATGCCCACGAACTGGCGCAAACTAATGAAAACGAAACGATGTGGCTACTGCTCCGAATAACCTAACCTTCTAATGAGGGCATACACTAATAGAGAAATACCTAATGAAGGGAAGGAAAAATAACATTTGTCTAATTTCCACTGAGATTTTCATTCATTACAACCAGATGAAAGAGTTCTTAAACAAAAAAGTTCGAGGTGTACTGAGTTAAACCTCAAAACGATGAGCAGCCACAATCTTGATTCTGCATGTCTCTCGATTACGTTATTCCAAATATGGGTGACATACGATAGAAGGTCTCCTATTGATCTTAGTTTCCGAAAGCCATATTAATGATCGCTCACGATGTTGAAGCTTTCCAAATATTTGAGAATATGGTGGTTAACGATTTTCTCCATGATTTTTGATATCATTGATAACAAAGCGACTAGTCTATAGTTATTTGGAAAATTTTTCTTGCCCTTTTTGGGAATAGGCTGAACACGAATAATCTCCCAACAAGAAGGAAAAATCCGTTTCTTGTAAGTCAGGTTAAAAAGTCTGCAAAATACTGATGCGATTTCATTTGCGCCCTTTTCAAGTACGATGACGAGCACTTCATCAGAACCAGACGCCTTGTTGATATTAAGCTGTTTCAAAATTCGCCTGACATATAAACTTTCACTGATATAATTAATAGACCGTAAGCTTGCTGAATTTTAAGGGGGTGATATGACACATTTTGAAATCGATTAAATTCATAGTACTGAAGTAAAAAATTGAGTTTCAGTTCCTGACAGTTAGTTGTATGTGGTGCATGTGCATTTATTGGAAAAATCGCTTATCGTTCCCTGATTCTCGAATTTATAGAATATGACAGAAGTCACTTTTCCAAAAATGATTTTTTTCTAGTTTCCTGTCACATTATTGTGTACGGCGTTTGGTCAGAAACGTCCAGTTGGAATAAATATGTATATTTATGAAAACCGTACAAGAAATTTTGGCAAATTAACACCCCCACTTGTTTTATTGTGTTCACTTTCCCAAGATTCTCACGTGCACCACCTACAACTGAGTCTGAAACTCATTTTCTACTTCCGGACCAGAAAAATCATACATTTTTGAGAGGTATCATGTGACCCTCCAAAAATTTCACATGGGCTTGCGGTCTATAGTTTGTATAAAAAAAAGCGGCTTTCGACCAAGCATTCACGTCCATTTTTCGATCGTATATAAAAATGTTCCAGCAACCGTTCGTGATCAACAGTCAATAGTATCGCCAGCACCTCATTTCTATTTATTCATTCCTGACGCGTGCAACGCTGCAGTATGAATGCAATCGACAACACAGTGGGCGAAGTCGAACCTAAATCAAGGTGCGCCCTGCCCGGCAATGTTGTCATGTGTCCTTCCAGCGGCCTTCCGCAGATAAGTCGGCTATGGCGCCGGGCGCTAACCTCTTATTTTCGGGTTGCAGCTTATCTATATTAATAAGATTACATACGCTTTATCGCTCGCAGACGTAACCGACTCCGTCCTGGCGACAACGAATATACGTTTTTGTACTTAAACGCCGTGGATTTGACGGCAACGCGAATTCGTGGTATTGCATCCAGTTTTCGATGACGCAGTTATCTTTCCGTCAACAGCAGTAGAAGGATCCAGGATGCAGTATCCTTCATTCTGTAGCAATGATATAATTTCAATTCTTTGAAGCTGAAACTATTTACAGTTGGGTCAACGAAAGATTACTCATACTCATGCGTCACCAATTTGTGCTTCGACAAAGATTTTGGGTCAATTTCAAGAAATTCGCAAGCAGGGAACACCCCATAATTTTTCTGCTACAAATATCCCACCCGATAGTACCTCAGCAGTGAAGTCTCAGTAATAGAAGGCTAAGAACAAGAAAGTCTCGTGACCGAAAAATCTCGCCAAATTAAGTCTCATAGAAAAACTTCCTTATTTCGGCGTTTTATGTATTCCCCTCTTTAATCGCCCCTTCTTTATATGAATATCCGTTGTATTGTGATTTTGTGTGCAAGATGTTTTAGTTTTGAGATGTATCTGTATGATTTTCGTTGAGATATTATTGTTCGAGATATTATTTCTGAGATAAAAAGAAGGGGAGCCCAGCAGCAGTTATTTTCTTCTGGCCAGTAACTTGATTTTCCATTACTTATCTGCGACCGGTAAAACGATCATTCCGGTACCTGATACAGTACGAGGGTAGTCTCAGAAGTACCCTGACTGACAGAGATGGCGGTAGTTCTAACGTTTTCGATGAATTTGTGAAAATGGAGAAAATTGGTCATCGTTATGTGGTACAATACTTTTATTTGGTAGCCTCAGCCCAACAGATTCTACTCTGGGTGAATCTGTTTCTTCGTTTACAACAGTAAAATAGTGGGTAGCAGAGTTCAAACGAGGCCATACGATCTACCAAGACGAGCATCGCAATGGTAGATCAAATGAAATGACGACTTCAGAAATGGTGAAAAAAATCCACAAAGCGGTATGGTACATCGTATATTATCTGAAAATTTGTACATGAGAACCTGTGTGCAAAATGGGTGCCGCGTTTGCTCAAACTCGAGCAAAAACAGTGTCGCGAAGATGTTTTGCGAAGTTTCACAGCAACAAAGCAGAATTCTTGCGTCGTTTCATAACCATGGATGAAACATGGGTCCATCACTTTACACCCGAGACTAATCCAATCCAAACACTGTACTCAAAAGGGAGAACCAGCTTCAAAGAAGGCGAAGACCGTTTCATCTACAGGCAAGGTCAGGACATCGGTGTTTTGGGATAATTTTCATTGACTATCTTGAAACAGGTAAAACTATCAACTGCGAGTATTATGCGAGCTCATTGCAACGTTTGAGTGAAGAAATAAAGCAGAAATGACCGCATTTGACAGCTAACAAATCCATTATAGCAATGACCAAACTTAACGAATTGAAGTTTAAATTGCTACCTCATGCACCCTATTCACCATATTTAGCCCCCTCGGATTATTTTCTGTTAGCAACACTGAAAAAATGGCTCAATAGCCAAAGATTTTCCAACGATGAAGAAGTGATGTTGGCAGTTAATGGCTATTTTGAGGAGCAAGACAGTTCTCATGATAAAAACGGTAGCCATATTCTGTAAAAAAATTTTCATATATCTGACAATTTAAATGTAGAAAATCAGACCGAGACAAAAAATATCACCTCATATCATAGATTTCACACTCTTTTGTTACAATTCATATCCAGTTACGTTATGACTGGTCTATATAATTAGTAGTACTTGTTTCTCCAGGTAGCTGCATTTTGAAGATCTACTTTTTTGTTTCATTTACCGAAAATATAATTGGTCTACGTTAATGTAATTTTATGCTGTTCATATACATGGAATAATGTACATAATGCTGTGAATACACATGGAATATATTTTAAAAAACTATTGTTTCAAGGTTCGTTTCAGCTGGAAACGAACCTTGAAGTTTTACTTGGACTTTCAGACCACTCTTAGAATATAAAATTTTCTTTCTAATTCAATATGACGGCATCGCAATGTCGTCCAAGGAAATACTGTCGAACAACTTGTAGTAACAAACAAAAGAAAATATTTGATCAGTTTTTACATGAGAAGTGTTTTTTAAATCAGAAGTGTTTGAAATTTAGATTCAAGACAATTCAAATGTAAAAAAATATTATAGAAACTAAAAGAAATATTACGAATATTTTCTTTCAAATCTTTCGGGTATCATAATACCTACCACTATAATTCGGGGATGATTCGTTTAACTATATATCAACTTCCATCTGCGTATTTAGAGTGTTTTTTTCGCATCTCAATATCGCCGACGCCAGTCACAATGGTATTACACGATTATGTCGCCTCGAAACCTCAAAAATGTTAGCGACCTCCAGCTAGACGTTAATTATAATTCTCGGCATATATAAAGCATTTAAAAAACAAAGCAAATATATCTGTGGCGTCTGTGTAGCGCCATAGGCGCCACAGTTGTTTTCGTGCAAGACAATACGCACTGAAAATGTTTATTTTTAAACTTCACATGCCGACGTGCACGATCAGAGTACAATATTCTAAACATCTAATTTGGCGCCTCTTAAATCTGAACTTCGTCCCTGCCCTCTTTCATTTGAGGAAAATAATGTGAAAGTATTTACTTTCCTTCCAACAATAAATTTGTGGATAAATGTGCCAATATGTGATGGGAAATAATGCGTTTTTTTACAGAATTCATTGAATGAAAATCAGTTTTGTGATAAATATCTAATTATGTAAGGACAGAAATAATGAATGCCTCAATTGAAAACATTAACTTTGTAAAGCAAAATATAGTAGAACATTTGCTGCTAATACCAGTACTTCATAACGTATTCCATCAAAACATGCAGCATTATAAATTACAACTTCATGGAGTACATTATCATAAGAACACGTGAATGGCGAACGGCCAATTTAATAAAATGTCAAGTGACAGAACGGTAGCTCCCGAGAAAAATTCGAGATCTACAACGTGACATGAAACACATCGAACCGGGTAGAAACGCCAAATGACCATTCGAGTGGGAGTTGTACTTCGGGTGACCGTTCTCTCGAGCTGTTAATTAGTTAATATGATACCATCATTGTAGTATCTATTACATATGCTTGCTTGCTAATTTAATAATGGTTCTGATATCTAAATCAATTTGCCAATCTTTGGTGATCCGATCATCATCCTTCTTGTGTCATTCATAATGTTATTGAATGTCTCAAATTATTTAAGAAACTGTACGATATTAATCGTATCACATAATACTATAATGAGAAAACGTGTACAAAATGGACTCTCCGCTCCCCCGTCGTTGAAAACAGCCGAATGGGAACGAATTTGACAGATTCAGCTAGCAAGATTCCCATAAAGTAGTTAGATAAAAAAAAAGTTTGGAGAATGGTGTATGTTGGAATAAATCACTTGTTTAGGTGTAAACCTTCCAAAAGATATCTGAGATACTTTGGGAGTTTTCTTCCACATATTTCTTGAAACGAGGGGTTATATTTCTATGTTGTTCTATAGTTATTAACTAAATAATAAAAACAATAATGAACCAGTATGCCAAAAATTATTTAGACCGCTTACGTGACATCAAAATCTACCTTACTAGACACGCTATTAGATTGATAAGTAGAACTTGAAACTTCTGATCTACTCAAGATTTCAACTAGTGAATTACTGAAGAGGTCATCATAAATTACAACATTATTTATAGATCTTAGCATGAAATTGAAATCGATTAGACTTACACTTGGATCATGTAAGGCTATCAATTTTTAATTTTCCAACTATTTCTTATTCCTTCTTTTTGTTGTATTGTGAAAAATGTATGTTGTAATATTATTGATAATTATATTTACTGAATGAAAAAAGTCATAACAGATTTCATTCGTCTCATATTTTGTGCAGATATTGTTTTTTGTAAATCAGTAAGTCAGTATTGAGATAAATCTATTATCAAAATTAGTGTGTATAGTATCAACTAACGCCATGTAGTTAATGAAATATGACAAGATCTCGCGAAATATGAAGCGAACAACTCTCTGTTTTTTTTAAGTAATGCCTTGTCAATATGATGTATAATGTACTTATACTCATCGCCGTTAATACTACTTTGGTTGGTATACCTGGTATAAAAACCAAATATATTACATCATCAAGATCAAATCACAAAACCTAACGTAGTGTCATTGAATTCTAATCTATTGAACAGGAGAAAAAAAGTCATTTCTGTACGTAGAAAACCTACGAATAAAAGTTGAGGAAAAATTCGTTAAGTTAATAAATGGATGTGTGTGAAAGAAACCACGCCCTAGCAGACCAGCCCGAGGGTCTGAAGAGGCCAAGGGGGGCTACTTCGGGACTTCTTGTTGGTCACCTTGAGTGGGGCCCGCTAGAGAGAGCGGCCACTACCACTTATGATGTCATGTACGCTCACCTACAAACTGTTAGTTGGCTGTGGAGATTTTATATTTTTATATTATTCAACAAAATTCAGATTATCGAATTCTTTAAACATATTTAGTTTATATCGATTTACGATATCCTCGAACGTTATCGAATGGAAAAATATGGTCTATACAAGGCACATGAAGAATCAATTCTAAAGGAAACATCAACTATATCTCTATTTGTCTTGAAGGGTACTAAACCTTAAATAATGTCGAACTGATGCAATGATGTATTTCAATACACAGATGCACATGCCCAAACATAAAGAAACCAGGTTTTCTTCTACATGGAGACCATGTATCATTATTGCCTATCCAGTTAAAAGAGTAAAACATAAATTGCCTCATTAAATTTCAATCTATCGTGTGCTGTTTCCTGAATGACCATCTTGCCCGTACTGATGCCGGTCAATAAGCCAGAAACATTTGTACGCTGTTTGGCGTCAGGAGATGAAGAAGCACTTTTCCAAAACACCAAAGTTTTCTTCATCCCATGAAAAAGCCAAATTGGTGAGTGCTTGTTTCAGATGAAAAAATATTAATTAAAATATTTTTCTCTGGAATTTTGAGAACGAAATGAATTTTCTATGTTCATTACAATTCTATACATACATATTTATGAAAACGTCAAGCAGTGCAGAAGTAGTTACCCACCAAGTTGCAATTGTATCACAGGACAACTTAATTGCTATGCATTAATTGTTGTCGTTTTTTAATGAAATTAATGAATTACTGCAATCATGAATCTAAAGCGAAAGCAATTATTATTTCTGTTGCTCATGTTATCTAATCTACGGCTTCGAAATGCTGTACACATACCACAAGTTATTAAATTTATGGTATAACTTGGAGTATGAGATTGTGACGAAGTCTCGTTAAAATTCTGAAGTAGTATGTTCGATGGCAGAAAAAATGTACATACCTCCATTGGTAGTGAGCGAGCCGGGAAAGGAATCTCGACATACCAGAGGGACTTCGCTTGGGGCTCGATCTGAAAAAAAAATCACCATCATCATCTGAATTATTCACTACAGGCATTCGATTTTTGATAATTTTTGGGTTAAAAGCAGGCATGAATAGATCGAGTTAATTTATACGTTTACTATAAGTCTATCGAGAAATGTCTGAGAGTGAAAGAATTTCAAGAATGCAAACGTGCCGGTTCATCAAAGAAAGCAACATAGTCGTCTCAAGCAAGTGGAACTGCAATTCATCCACAAATTCACTGAGATATTTCTACCCGCTCTGCCCCTTGATGACCCCGCTAACGAGCCATTAACATAGTTAGTTGCGACAAACAACGTCAAAAGAGGCGGCTGACCCTTTTTCTCATATTGCGTTAAAGACAGTATTAATACGCGTCGGACTGGAGGTATTAATATAAATTTTCCAGTGATATATTCTGTATATGATGCGATGATAACTGAAATATCGTGAAAACTAATTTTGTTTAAATATTTTATTTTGAGACGGACAATTTATTAGTTTTTTATTTAGGTTTGTTATCTTTTACAAATATATAAAATAATCAGAACAATATATTTTAAAATGAATACAAATGCAAAACTGTATTCGATAAACCTACTTTTTGAATAAAAATCGAATCTGTCAGTAACTTGAATTTATGAAATTTTGCATATATAAATACATGAAGATTATCCATTTTTTAATTCAACCTATTAAAACAAAACATTATAATTTGTAGTTATAATTCGTTTTTGATGTAAATCAATTTGTTATTATTATTACTGATACTGATATTATCAAACTGATCGTCAACTGATAATGACGATGGATAAAGTTTTCGAAACGTCACCAGATAAGTATACAAAAAGAATATGTTTCCGCAGTTAGAAATTTGAACATCTGAATTTCGGGTTGAACCGCGCTCAAAGTTTTGTATTCGACTTTGACTTTGAAGCCATTTTTAAGAAGTAAAAAAGTATGGCTGTACTGCTAGACGTATTTTAGAGTTTTTATGTTCTGGTCTTAACAAACCTTCGGGACGGTATTACCCTCATTGACCCATGTTTTATTCAAATGAAAAATAGATTTACCCAGTGGCTTTCTTTATATCTCTTAAATAGTTTTCTCTCCCTTCTACAATCTCTGATTTTTCTATTAACATGCTCTTTCCATCTTGTTTTCCAAAATTGAAGTTCAGCTCTTGTAATATCTTCCATAATCAAGTTCTTCTTATATGAGGAAAAAAACTGTATTCACGAATAACTGACAAAACTTCATTTAATGTTCCTCTAATAGAATTCTTGACTTCTTCGTCGACAACCAAACACTTTCTGCCAGTGGATACTCTTGTCACCAAAAAGCTGTTGTTTTCCTTGAGTTCCTTAAGAATTCTAACAATTGTCGATCAATTGACAACGGTCATACTCGCGCATTTTTACACTACTTCCTTGTTACTTTTTATTTTGGGCGGATATTGTATTTTCAAAGAATTATAAACATTCATAACAAATGCTTTTTCATTTATATTTAATGCTGACGGTTCCCGAACCACTAGCTTCCATGTTGTATAGCTTTTTATTCAACGCGCTCTCGAAGTAAAGTGAAGAATACCACTAAGACTAAGACTAACTAACCTCTCTACCATGGCCTTTATTTAAACTCCTATTAGAGAATAACGTAATATTTTCTTCTTATTGAAAAAGCCAAGTCGGCCCTATTAATGGGTTCAGTGTGTCTGTTGACGGTATAATTCAAAGGAATATCTATTTATACCGCCTAAATACTCATTTGTTGAAGAATGTCTGTACATATGTAGATATATTTCTGGAAAGGCTGTAGCAACCTAACGGCTTCGCACGGGTGGCAGAAGAGTTTCACATCAGTTATCATTATTTAGAAGTTATTTATCGAAGAGAAAATTTGTCGTTAAAATAAAAAATAAATTTAGTGAATCTTCGGAAATCAAATATGGTGTTCCTCAGGGAACAGTCCTCGGACCTAAGTTACTTCTTCTTCATATCAATGAAATGTTGAATATGGAAGTAGGTGGAGATATCATCTCATATGCGGACGATACGGTTCTCCTGTTCCATGGAACAAATTGGCAAGAAGTTATGAAAAACGCGGAAAAAGGTTTATATCAAATCAAATGTTGTATGGATTGT